>JAQZBX010027483.1:0-28328 GCA_029593785.1 Cabassous unicinctus | reverse complement strand
GCCCCACTCCCCACACATCCCACACCCTCCCACATGAAAAACATCATTCATTAGTGTGGTACATTCATTGCAATTAATAAACACATCCTGGGACATTGACACTGAGCATGGACCATAGTTCACATTGTAGTTTACACTGTCTCCCACACAATTCTGCAGGTTATGGAAAGATAAATAATGGCCTCTATCTGTCAATGCAATGTCATTCAGGAGGAGTCCCAAGTCCTGAAAATGTCCCGGTATTACTCTTGTTTTTCCCTCTCCCTGCCTCCAGAGTCTCCAGTGGCCACTGCCTCCACATCAATACTGTGATTTCTTCCATTGCTGATATCACAATAAGTCTATAGTAGAGTACCAGTAAATTCTCTCTAGTTCATAGTTCATTCCCCAATGCTGAGGATTCTGGGATGGTGATGTCCATTCCACCTCTAATTGAGAGGGGTCTTCAATCCCATACAGCCAATGAATGGGACTTTCTTGCTTGCAGTAGTAGGCTCTCTCGTTTCATTGGTATGGTGGTTGTCAATCCTTACTTTTTGGGTAGTTGTCCTGGGTGAGTCCAATGAACTGCATAGTAGGTATTGCAACTCCTGAGGTGCAGGGCCCAGCTAGCACATGGGTCCCAAAGATTCAAGTCTCTTGGAAATACACCTACAAACTCCAGCATCAAATACAGTTTCA
This sequence comes from Cabassous unicinctus, assembly GCA_029593785.1. Classification (NCBI taxonomy): domain Eukaryota; kingdom Metazoa; phylum Chordata; class Mammalia; order Cingulata; family Chlamyphoridae; genus Cabassous; species Cabassous unicinctus. The sequence continues at coordinate 27,647 of JAQZBX010027483.1, read as the reverse complement.
AATTGAAGTGACAGATGAGCTATGTGTATGGAAGCCGTAACTGAGACCAAATCTGTCACTTTCAGGAGCACAAACACCAAACTACGGCCCATTGGCTAGGCAAAAAACTCCAGAGCTGTCTGCCCTGACCAAAGGACCTGGGTGCCTCCAGAGCTGTCAGGAGCCCCATTATTTGGGATAGTATCCACTTTGGCAGTCTATTTGATCCTGCTGAGATTTACATGAGCATTACCCCTGGGAAGACCTCCCTACTCACTTTGAAAACTCTTAGCCATATAACCTCCCTTGTCTTTACCTTTTTCCTCTTTTATTTGAGGTCTTTTTCCAGTTGTGTTCCTGGTTGGTCATCAATATCAAGAGTCCATCAGTGGACCATCTTCCTTTGCCAGTCATGGCCCCTGCCCTTGGGGGACTGTGGCTACTCCATTAGAGAACATGGCAGAGCTCTCCAGGATGGGAATTCAATATTTTCTCAGTTATTGTGTGACTCTTCACCCACTGTGACAATGCCCCAGGTACCTTTGAACACATTTTTATACCTTATATGTATGTCCAGGTGAACTTCCTCCCATGTATCCCCACTCACTGACACTCGACACCAATGATCCTTCCCTGCCCCTCTTGTAACACTTCTGTTATCCAAAGCTTCTTCAAAAATGAAGCCAATAAAATAGCCAAATAATATTAATAGGAAAATGAAATAATAATGATAGGTTTAAATATAAGAAGTAAAATACATATCTTTTTGAGTTGACTATTACTTGAGGTGTGGGGTGAGATGCTTGTGCTTCATGTGAATTTAGAAGTAATGTCAAAAATGTTAAGTATGTCCTTTTTAAGAAAATATAAGTTTTCTAATTGTCTTATTACCATAGTAATTCAAAGAAATTAGAAATATTTATCTGCAATCTTAAATTATAAACTTGGCATGTATATATCAAAATCTCAATTTGAGGTAAATTAAATAACTTAATTTACCAGGATTTTTAAATAACTGGTTTAATCCATAATTCCATAACAAAGCTTCATTTCAATATTTACTTTATATTGTGCATTCAGCAATGCTCTAATTAGGAAATGATAGTAAATATCTGAGAAGTATTGAAAGACTTAATTTGTTAATTGATTAGAAAAATTTGCTTTCCAGGATCTGTGCATCTTGGAATTTTTTCCTTACCCATTGGTGGCAGCTAAAAATTGGAGAAGAAAAAAAGAAAAATCACTCAAAATACTTGACTTTAAATATCAGCTTCTACTCACAGGGTGTTGTCAGACCTTACAATTCAAAGTGTATTCTCTAAATCTGTAACAATTTACTATGCAACAAAAATGATTAAAGAAGAAAATAATCCTACAACATCTATTAAGATTTGTGAAGGCAATTGCTTAATTTATTCTTTTAACAAACTGTACTTGCATAAAATGCTTATGTGCGTATAGCAGTTTCACATTGCAAGATGCTGCTGGCCCAAACACAAAGTAATAAAATTGTTTTGTGAAAAAAATACAATCCTATATATATTAAAATAACTTAATTGTCATATAATACACACAAGTTAAATTCATCCATTTAATGTGTATAATTCAAACATTTTAGGACATGTTGAATTAGGAATTCACAATTAGGAATTGTGAAACCATCACGACAATAAATTTTAGGATATTTTTATCAGTCCAAAAGGTTAATCCTGTACACATGAGCAGTCATTCCCTAATGTCCTTCATCCCCTCAGGCCTTGGCAACAGATAATCTACTTCCCATCTCTATGAAATCACCTAATGTAGATATTTCATATAAAAGAATCAAATAATATGTAGTCTTTTTTATCTGGCTTCTTTCACTTAGCTTAATGTTTCCATAGTTCATCTTTATTATAGCATGCATTGGTATTTCATTCATTTTTATCACCAAATAATATTTCATTTTATGGGTATACTAATTTGAGTCCTTTCTTTTTTATATGTAAGTGTTTAAGAGATATAAATTTCTCTCTAATCTGTGTTTTAGCTGCATACCCTAATTTTTTTAGTATCTTATGTCTTCATTTCATTCTTCTCAAAGTATTTTATAATTTCCCTTCTGATTTCTTCTTTGACACATTGGTTATTTAAAAGTTTGATGATTACTTTCCACATATTTATACATTTCTCAAACTCCCATCTCTTATGGTTTTCTAATTTAATTGATGAGGCTTTGGAGAACTTTGTATGCTTTCAATCCTTGGAAATTTATTGATGTTTATTTTAAGACCTAGTATATTGTTTATCTTGCTGTCCTTTGAATTAACTGTTATTTAGCACATTTTAATTTCTTTAATTTTACAAATAAAATATAAACTGTTATAATTATTGCTTTATATATTGTTGTGCCTTTTAAAGAAGCTAAGAGAAGAAAGATGTGCAAGTGTATATTTATAGAGGTTTTTACATTAACCTTCTTATTTACCTTATCTGGTTTTCTTCATTTGTTCCTATGGGTTCAAGTTACTATTCTATTATTTCTTTATTCCAATATAACTTTACTCCCACCCCATTCCTTTTGTTCTTATTGTTGAATATATTACATCTCTATATGCTATAGTACAAACAATACAAACATACATATTGTGTTAGACCTTGTTCTAATATTGAATGTGGGATGGTGAAGTCACCAACTATTATTTTTAAATTGTCTCTTTCAATCAAGAATTTGAATTTCTCTCTTCAGTTCTCTCAGATTCCTTGGCACCTTTTCAATAACAATTGAAAATATGTATGAGCCCATTTCTAGACTCTATACCATGTTATATTGTTTTGGCTGAATATTTTGGCCAAAACCAGAATGTCTTGATTGCTGTAGATTATAGTAAGTTTTAAAGTAGGTAATGCAAAACTCCAAAATTTGTTCTTCTTCCTAATCCTTTTGATTATCCTAGGTTTGTTTCAGTTTGCTAAAAAATATAAGATTGAAATGTCCAATTCTACAAACACCCATGATTTTTATTGAATTTCTATACATTTTGGAGAGAATTGACATAGTAATAATATTGTTCATGCTGATTGATCGTGAGCTACCTTTTCTTTCATTTAGATTGTCTCTAATTTCTCCAATCAATATTTTGTTTTTTTTCAGTGTAATTTTTTTTTCAATTATTACTTAATTAAAAAAAAAAAAGGTTAGATTTCATAAATGTTACATAAAAAAGAGGGGATTCCCATATACCACAATCCCTATCCCTCCTACATTTTCCCATGTTTGCCATTGTAAAGGTTTTACATATATATTTATTTTTATCCATGGTTACCTTATATTTAATACTATTGGTCTATATTTTCAACAACTTTCTTTCAAAATTCACAAAAATAAAAACAAAAAGAAGTTCAATGAGTTATGCTGGTATTACTCCTAAAAATTTCTTTTTCAGGCACTTTTACCTGGTCTAGTTCCAACTGCTAACTCAGCTGTACCTCTAATGTTTAGAAAGATACACAGATTAACACAGATTAGTTAAATGACATAGTCAAGGTCCCTTTATTAATGAACAATATGAAGAAAAAAATGTTTAATCATATTCATATCTCAAAAAAACATTTGTAAATAGTATTGTATTAAAATTTTTATTTCTGAATTGTTCATTGTTGTGTATTTATATACATAAACCTTGATTTATATACATAAACCTTGTGACCTGTGACTTTGTTAAATTCCTTTATTAATTCTGGTTGTGTTCCTCTAGATTCTTTAGTATTTTTTATATAAGTGATCCTTTCTTCTGTGATTAAAAATAGAATTTTGCTATTCCTTTGCAATCAGTATACCTCTAATTTCTTTCCCCCTGTCTTATTGAAAAGACCTCTAGTATAAAGTTAAATAGAAATGGTAAGACTAGGCATCCTTGCCCCTTTTTTCAGCTTTAGGGGGGAAATACTGAGTCTTCTAAATTAAGTATTAGTAGGATGGTGACCACTTACTCAAAATAAAATTTCTGAAGACAAAGAGTTGGACTAGAGGAAGCAGTAATTTATTTCTTTCTCATGTGAAAGGGCACGCACCAAGGCCAATGGAAGCAGACAAGTTCATGTGATCAGTGAAACAGTAAAGATTGAAACATTGTCCCATTTCCCTCCTTCCCCAACTTCACCCATTTCCCACTGGCTGAGAGTTGTGGGCTTACAATCTCAGGCATGAAATCTAACCCAATCCTAAAGCAAAAAGTGTAAGGGTAAGTTCTCAGTGTCCCAGTTAATCTCTTTACTGATGTGGGTTTTTGGGGAAGTGACTCAAAGAAGATTGTGGGAGGGCTAGATAAGCAGAAACAGGGAAAAATTCTTAAAAGAGGCCACCTACAATGTAGGAGGGTTAGATAAGTGTGAACAGGGAATTCAGTTTGAGAAGAGGCCACCCTTTGTTCTATTTCTCTCAATACCCGGTCTTCTTTTTAGAGTTTATTGGACTCTTCTCACACCACTCATTATATGCAGATTCAGTCATTTCTTCTAGATCTAGATAATTTTCCATTGGCCTGGTATGGAATTTGGCGAGTGCTTGTTTAAGCAATATCACGGGTCTAGATTGCCCGTTTTTCCCTATGGGGATTATGTACATTTTTTTGAATGTTTTGTTGTGTTAGGGAGATAAATCGAGGGACTAGACAGGGTAACATAATGACTATATCAAAGATTCTGTCTAACATAGTTATAATTTGAGACTAAGGCCTAGGAAAGAGGGAATCAAGCCAACTTGTCCAGTTAGGTTGGTGTCTATCCCAGAACTTTTAGCTAATTCTTTAGATAAGGCTGTGAGACTTTACAGGGCTTGGGTAACTGATTCTTTGGGGGTGGTATTGTTTAGGATATAAGTGCAGCAGCTTTTTTCCTATCATTACACAGACTTCCCCTTTTTCTGCTAGCATAGGTCCAATCTTTGAACTGTATGTTCTACTAAACATCTTGCTATGCCCAAAATGCGTCTCTCTCCCACCTCTTTTCTTTAGATTTTGGGCACAGATATTTGTCAGAGTGGCTCAGAGCCCTTTGGCCCCCAAGGTCTCTACAAGAAGGATAGACTCCTTTCAGAGCACAGAAATCAAGTTGAATGAATTAGGAACTCGTTCTGTCAGTGACTGTTATAGTCATGTCTACATAAAAGGCTGAATAAGAGTAGAAGTAAAGGGGAATGCATGTTGGGATGGATTAATGTTTAGAAGATCCAACGGTCAGGTGTAAAGGGTTTTGCTTATCTGTGGTCACAGTCTAGGAGAGAGGAGATTCAGGAGTAGAGATAGGTCCTTTGACCTGGGTGTAAGGGGTCTACCTTTTTTCTGCAATTCTCACAGGAGTGTCTGTGGTTAATAAAACTTGAAATAGACCCTACCAGTTAAGAGTTAGTTTATCTTCCTTCCAGGTGTGAATGAAGACCAAGTCTTTAGACTGGAACTTGTCAACTGGCAACCCAAGAGGAGTCTGGGCTATCAGGTTTTTTTCTGTAGGGAGGAAAGAGTTAAAGCAAAAGAGTGCACATATTTTCTTAAAAATTTATCTTTGCTTTCCTATTGAAAAGGAGATCTTATCTTAGCATAAGGGTGTTTAAAAAGGATTTCATGTGGGGGCAAACTTAGAACTTTCCCAGGTTTTACCCTAACCCTTAACAGTGCAAGTGGCAGACATTTAATTCAAGGCAAGCCAGTTTCTAGCCTCAGTTTGGTAAGCTGTCTTTTAAGCTCCTGGTTCATGTTTTCTAACTTCTCTGAGGAGGCAGATGCCGGGGAATATGGGAATCCCAGTCAATTTCTAAGACTTTATGGAGCAAGGGCTAAGAGGGGTACCTGGGTTAAGCATATTCATTAACTACTTAGAAAATGAAGTTTACCCGGGCTTTTACCATGTTTAATATCCCTCTGCCTATGATCTAGAATAGAAAAGATATCACCATAATCATCGGGCATAAATTTAGAATAAGATATAGATACAGTACTTAATATTAATTAATGCACTACTCAATCATAAGTTTTTCTTTGAGCTGTAATTAGTAGATTTAAGTTCCAGGTTTGCAATACTTACATGTTATCTCTCCATGGGAGCAGGCCATAATGCCAATTGTGCTTAAGTTCTGCTCAAAGTACTCTGTTGATCATTGCTCCACCTGATATGTCCTTCACACAACCAGCCTGCTGCAGCACTGTTGACTCTAGAGAGAAGCTAGGAAAGTTGGTTCCAGTATTCTACTGGCATGGTGTATAGCACTCTTCAGCACTATGAAGCAGTGCCAGTCTGGAGGCCATATCCATTGTACATTTGGCTACATCGAGCAGCCATCGGTGGCTGCTGCAGATGTTTGAAACTGCAACATATTCTCCATCCACTTCAGGAGCACAACCAGAAATGTAGTAATCACTTTTATTGTTTTAAAAGTCAGTGACCAACCTAGACAATAACACAAATGGAGAGGTAACCTGCAGTGTATTGAAGGTATGGTTTAAATGCAGAAGAGAATTTGACACTGTTGAAGTCTAACTCTTGATTTTTATACACTTTTTAAGCACTTCTAATGCAATGTGTTTTACTTCTTACACTTTTGCCATGAAGACATTAAATAGCAGGTATTTTACTTTTGCAGTACAGGAAGAACTAATTTTCCTTTTTTCTTTTTAATGGAAACTGAAGATTCCTAATGGAATCAAGATTACCTTTTGATTCTATAACTTGAATATTCAGATTGAGGTGGCCTCTGACCAGTTTCACTCTTATGAAGTCAATTCTTGCCATCAACATCAATTCAGGCTTTTAGTTAGTAATTGCTTCCTGGAACTAGCCATTCAAATGCTTCAGTTTAGAAGATGCTTTTTATAAACCCTCCATAATTTAACACAACCACATAGACTTGTTAATTTACATTAGATAACAATTAGCAACCAATGGAATTTACTTTATCCATTTAAAAAAGGGTAGATCTACATTTCTTTAACTTAATTTCATTAGATATGAACATAACTTTCAACACCTTAAGGAATTAATAAATTTATATACTTAGTATTTCATAAACCTGGGAGACAACACTGAAACTAATTAAAATCAAAACTGTTATTTTATTATGCAAGGAATGCCTCCTTCTTTCTTTTACAGGAGGCCAAAACCTCTTTTAATAAAATTATAAACTGTAAATAATCTTAAAAGCATTGCATGCCAGGTTCCGGAAAACTGTTTCTAAAGATCTTTCTATAGCTTTCAAGGACTTTTTTTTCACTTGTTGATATTTGGTAACAGGATTATTAACCACCCTTATTTTAAAGCTGTTAAAATGGTTAAATTGAGGAATTACAGAACAACCTATGATTTTTAATTCCCCAACTTAGAAGATAAAGTTTCAATCTGTTACAACTTGTCTTTCTCCCACAGCTATCGTAAAGAGAAGGCCTTGGGGATAAGGCAGGTTAAAAAGCTTAGTAAAAACTTTTTTCCCCCAAGTTTCTATATTTAAATTCCCCTATTACTTTTCCATCCTGCGTAGTCCAATCTGGGCTCCAGGAATAGTTATTCACATGTAGCTCATCTAAGAACCCTCACTTGCCAATCTGACATCACTCCGGAGTATGGAGTCAAACTCTGAACAAACAGGTAGACATGAAGAGTTTGACACAGAAACACAGGACTTACTGTTATAATTTTCATTCTCTTACAAAACAAGTTTAATTGTAAGATAACATTTAAAAGACTTTTTTAGGACTCTTTTTAGTTACTCTAATTTGCACTGTGACTATGCAGTTCTGCACAATAATTTTAATTTTTTAAAAATTATCGGCTTATAACCAAAATGTCTCCAATGCTTTAAGTAATTCTCCTTTGCTTTAGAACTTTATTTTTCAATTTAACTTTAACAGACCTTAGATGAGCAAGACTAATTCATTAACCTTTATAGAAAATGAGCTGTGAAATGGGTCCTATTTTCTGAATCAATGTTTTCAATGAGTCTTTACTTACGGATAAGGTGTTCTAATAGCATTTTAATTACAGTTTGTGCAGTTGCTTGAGGAACTGGTTAGACTTCCACTCATGAAGTGAGATAGTCAATAACTACTAGGAGGTACTTTAGTTTTCTCATTGATGGTACTTCAGTGAAGTCCACCTGAATGCTTTGAAAACATTTTAGCTCTGGGGGTCACCCTCTTAAGGTTTTGCTCCTCAGGCTTTGGTTGTTTATGTACTTTTCTACAGATTATATATGCGTTTACAACTTGGCAGGCTACAGAGTACAGTCCGATAAATTCATAATGACTTAGAAAAACATCACATAAATTTTGAACTCCTTTAGTGACTGTCCTGGTGAAGATGATTTAGGATTCAAATAGCAATTGCTTTATTTATTATTTTTCTCCCATCCTCCAAAACCTACTTTCTATTTTATGTTTGAGCTCCACTTAGCTTGATCTTTAGGGGGAGTATGTCTACTTTTTCTCTATTCCAGGATCCAGCCTAGACTTGTGGGTCAATGTTACTTTCTTTTTCCTCTTTCATAACACATCGTTGGAGGGGTAAGGTTGGAACAATCTTTGTTCCTTCGACTGTTATATTTAGGCCTAATTTTGTGATCACGTTTCTACCCAATAAGTTGAATCCCACCTCAGGGATGAAAAGAAATTTTTTAAGTAAGTTTCTTCATTATTCTGTTTTTTAATGGCTTTGTAAATGGAATAACAAAATTTTCTCCTTTTACCCCTGTGACTATGAGTTTCTTCTTGCTTAGTTTGGTCCCTTGGGGTAAGGTAATAAGGGAGGATCTGGCTGCACCCTTGTCAGTTAGGAAGGTAATGTTATTCTTTTTATCCTCCACCTTTAAATTTATCAAGGGTTCTGGGTGGGGTTCTATCTTGAACCCTTGACTCCTTCAATCCTCTCATTCTATCAGAGAGAAGATATTTTGTTCCCTTTGCCTTTCTGGGCAATCCCTTCTTATATGACTTTTCTGCAGTCATAGCAAGTTAAGTGGGAGGCACGGGACATTCCCCTTTTGGTCCCGGAATCAGGCTTGTTTGCTATGTCCCTGAAAGGGAATCCTTTTGCCCTTCTAACACTAGGTCTCTGTAAAGCATTAGTCACTGTACAGTTTACAACATTAACTGGGTCTGTTCTTCCTGTTGCTGTTTTAAAGCCTGCATCATAACCTTAGTTTGTTCTTTTCTCTCTTCTTTATTCCTCCTTACAAACAATTGTTGAGATGCATATAATAAATCATCCAGGGGCTTGCTTGCCCATTCTTTTATTTTTTGTGATTTTTAAATTAATATCAGGCTATGAGTTAGTTACAAAACATACTTTAAGTAGGTTTTGGGCTGCTGGCAGGCTATGAGTTAGTTACAAATCATATTTTAAGTAGGTTTGGGGCCACTGGATCATTTATTTTTAAGCCTGAATATTTTCTCCTGAAATCTTTTAACTTATTCAAGAAAGCTGTGGGGTTTTTCTCTCTTTCTTATTTTGTTTTTGAAGTTTTATTTAAATTCTGACTCTTAGGGACAGCATTTCTAATTCCTTGGACAATTATACTTTTCAGATCTCTCATGTTATCCCTATGGGCAGCATTATTATGATCCTAGTTAGGTCTTGCAGGGGGAAACTTTTGCTCCCCTCTGGGTCCCCCTTGGGCTACTAGGTGATTATCATCCCAGGCCTTCATAGCCACTCTTCTAATTTGTCCCTGTTCTTCTCTAGAGAAGAGATGATCTAAAGTTGTCATTAATTCAGTCCAAATATAAACATTCTGGCCAAGAAATTGATTAAATTGGTCAGCTAAGCCTGAAGGGTTTTCTAATAGATTTTTCATTTCCTTTTAGAAACTTCTTATTTCAGCACAACTAATGGGAGTATTCACAAGCCCAATTTCCCCTTGCCCTAGGGGAACTTCTCTAAGAGGGCATTGTTTACAAATCTGGGGTTTGACAAACCCAGTTTTCCGTGGAGCCAAACTTTGTCCAGTGAACAGTTCCAGTCTTAAGGGAAATTCCAGCCCAGATTAAATAACAATATTTTATCTTTTTTTTTTTTTAATTTTCCTTTATATTTTGGAAGATCATCCTAATTTTCTAACTTTGTCCCTAATGGACTGTTCTTGGGTACCTCTGGTAAAGTTTCATGCTGGCTGCTTTTAGAATTTGTCTTTCCCATTTTCCCTGACATTTCTGAGGAGTTACTGGCCCCCAGCCCTTACTTCCCACCCTGTATCTTGTCGGAGATGTCTCATATTATACTAAATCTCACTGGCTCAACATATCTTGCTTGTTCTGGCTCAACGTATCCTGTCTGAGATGTCTTCTATTATACTCAATCTTGCTGACTCAACCTATTTTGCCTGTACTGGCTCAAAGTATCTTCTCAAAATGTCTTGTATTATACTCAATCTTGCTGACTTAACAGGATCTTTCAGAACTAAGTGCCCCCTCTTCAAGTCACTCAGGCTACAGACACAAAGATTCTTACCTGGGTCTGTGCACAGACTTATGTGACTTGCCTTATCTCAGTTTTTTTTTGTTTGTTTGTTTGTTTGTTTGTTTTTGTTTTTGTTTGTGGTCCAGACCTTTTCCTTGCATGTCTGTTTCAACCTCTTCTTCCTTCAGGTCTGGTGATAGGGAGAGACCTCTGATTTTTCCCATGCTGAAGGCCACTGTAAATCTTTGGCGGAACTTCCTGCCAGTCAGAGAGGGAGTTCAAGAGTCTCTCTTCATTACCATAATCCTGGACAAGCACCCAAATGAATGGGACAGTAACCACTTACTCAAAATAAAAGTTCTGAAGACAGAGACTTGGACTAGAGGCAGTAGTAATTTATTTCATTCTCATGAGAAATGGCACACACCCAAGCTAATGGAAGCAGGCTAGTGCATGTGATCAGTGTAAGAACAAAGATTATATAGTTCCCCTGATGCAATGATCCATTTCCCTCCTTCCCCAACCTTACCCATCTCCCATTGGCTGGGATTGTGAGCTTACAATCTTAGGCATGAAAACTAATCCAATCCTAAGGCAAAAAGTATAAGGGTAAGTTCTCAGTGTCCTAGTTCATCTCCTTTACTGATGTGGGTTTTGGGGAATGTGACTCAAACAAGAATGTAGGAAGGTTAGATAAGCAAGAACAGTGAAAAGTTCTTAAAAGAGACCACCTAGAATGTGGGAGGATTAGATAAGTGGGAACAGGAATTCAGTTTAAGAAGCCACCTTTGTTTTATTTCTCTCAAGTATTATGTTAGTTGAACATTGTTCTTTCATGTGCCCTTTGTCAGCATGAAAAATTTCCCTTCTATTCCTAGCATACTGAGAGGATTTTAATTTTTAATTTTTTAATTTTATTTTTTTTAAGTAGGTGCCAGGAAATGAACCTGATGGGACCTGGTACATGCAAAACAGCTTCTCAACCACTGAGCTACACTGCTCCATGGTGGGTTTATTTTATTTTATTTTATTTTTTTCCCATGAATAGGTGTTTTTTTTTTTTTACTTAAAAAAAATTATTGAAGTATATCACTCATACATAAATAGACATAAACAGTAAGTGTATAGTAATAGTTGTGATCTTACAAAACAAACCTACATAACACCATACAGGGCTCTCATACCTCACCCTACGACAAATACCTTGCATTGTTGTGAAACATTTTTAACTAATAATTAAAAAGCATTCCCAACATGTAACTACCAACCAGAGTATTTTCCCCAAACCCATTCTATTGTTATTATTATTATTTATATCTTTTAACTTGAACACACGTAAACAATAAGTGTATAGTAAAAGTTGTGAACTTACAAAGCAAACATTCATCGCATTATACGGGGTCCCATACATCAGCCCTTCACCAACACCTTGCATTGTCATGAGACAGTTGTTACAAATTATGAAAGAATATTGTCAAAATCTTACTACTAATTTTAGTTCTTATCTTACATTTGCTATATTTTTCCCCCAACCCAACCTATTATTATTTTTTAAATATATTTTTATGAAAGAAATTGTAAACTAACAAAACAATCATGCACATGTGCAGAATTCCCAAACAACATCGCTTTATCAGCACACCACACCATGGTGGAACATTTGTTGCAGATTATGAATACTGTTATCCAATTATCACCAGGTCCACAGCATACATTACACACAAATTTTCCATACTCCCCTCTTCTCACCACAGTACATCTTTGGCATAGATGCAGGAATATTACATTATTACTGCTAACCACACTCCATAGGTCACTCCAGTTGTATTTTTCCCATGCTTCTCCACATTGTCACCATCCTGCAATAGTGAAGTACATCTGCTCTGGCTTACAAAGCACACTTTTGCACCTGTACCATCAACTACTGTTCTCGTCCACTTCTGGGTATACTGAGCTATTCAGTCCCTAGATTATTCTCTAGCTTTCTGTCAATTGTCATTTACTTCCCTAGACTACCATTTTATGCCACATCCTCATTTATAAACCAGCTGTTACTCATTATAATGTGTTACCATCAACTCTGTATATTTCTACACTTTTACAGTAAAGCTTATTAAAATGTCTACATACATTAAATATCAGTAGTCCATTTCAGTCCTCTTCTTATCTCCTTTAAGAATCCACCATCTACCACCAGGTCTTGAAGATATTGTCCTACATTTTCTTCTAGGAGCTTTATGGTTCTTGCTTTTATATTTAGATTTTTGATTCATTTTGATTTAATTTTTGTATAGTGTGTGAAATAGGAGTCCTCTTTCCTTCTTTTGCTATGAATATCCAATTTCCTCAGCACCATTTGTTGAATGGACTGTTGTGCCCGAACTGGGTGGGCTTCACAGGCTAGTCAAAAATCACTACCATAGATGTGAAGGTCTGTGTTTTAACCACCAATTTGGTTCCATTGGTCTATGTATCTATCTTTATGCCAGTAGCATGCTTTTTTTTTTTTTACCGTGGTAGCTAGGTAATATGACTTGAAGTCTGGAAATGAGAGTCTTCCAACTTCACTTTTCCTATTTAAAAGGTTTCTGGCTATTTAGGACCCCTTACCCATCCAAATAAATTTGATAATTAGGTTTTCCATTTATTTAAAAAATGCGGATGGAATATTTATCAGGATTGCATTGAATCTGTATATCAACCTGAATAGAATTAATATCTTAATGTTATTTAGTGTTTCAATCAATAAGCATGGAATGTCCCTCCAATTTTTGGGTCTTTTTTTAATTATTATTATTTAACAATGAGTTGTAGTTTTATGAATACAAGTGCTTTACATCATTGGTTAAGTTTATTCCTGAATATTTGGGTTTTATCTGTCATATTTTATTTTCACCATCTTTTGACACTTTTAGTTTCCTTTATTGATATAATCTTCATTTCTAGACTCCCTTTCAGGCGTCTCACCTGCCTTTTCTTTTTAGGCTGTAACACACCTTTTAGTATTTCCTGCAAAGCTGGTCTTTTGGCTACAAATTCTCTCAGTTTCTGTTTATCTGTGAATATTCTAAACTTGCCCTCATTTTTGAAAGACAATCTTGCCAAATATAAGATTCTGTGCTGGAATTTTTTCTCTTGAAGTATCTTAAATATATCATACCACTGTCTTCTTGCTTCCATGGTTTCTGATGAGAAATTGGCACCTAATCTTATTGGATATCCCTTATATGTTTTTCATTGTTTTTCTCTTGCTGCTCTCAGAATTCTCTCTTTGCTTTGGCATTTGATCTTCTGATTAGTATGTGTCTCAGAGTTGTTCTACTCAGATATTTTCGGATGGGAGTACATCATGCTTCTTGGACATGGATATCTATGTCCTCCAATAGGGTTGGGAAATTTTCTACCATTATTGTTCAAATATTCCTTCTGCCCCTTTTGCCTTCTCTTCTCCTTCTGGGACACCCATTACACCTATGTTTGGATGTTTCTTGCTGTCCTTTATTTCCCTGAGACATTGTTCAAGTTTTTCAAATATTTTCTTCACCTGTTCTTTTGTATGTTCACTTTCAGGGGCCAATTCTTCAAACTCACCAACCGTTTCTTCTGGGTCCTCAAATCTGCTATTATATGATTCTAGTGTACTTTTAATTTCATTTATTGCACCTTTCATTCCCATGAGATCTGCTATTTTTCTATGTATGCTTTCAAATTCTTCTTTGTGCTCATCCAATGTCTTCTTAATATCCTTAATTTCTTTAGCCATCTCATTGAATCTATTAAGGGGATTTTTTTGAACATCTTTTATTAGTTATCTCAACTCCTTTATGTCATCTGGAGGCTTATCTTTTTCCCTTAAGTGAGCCATATCTTCCTGTTTCTTGTTGTGAATTGTAATTTTTTGTTGGTGTCGTGGCATCTGGCTTACTAGATGTGTTTATTTTGGGTAGAGTTTTTGTCTTTAATTTAGGGCTTTCTGGTCATTTTTCCCTTGCTCTTTGTGTAGTAGGAATCAAGGAAGTAGGTGGTGTTATAAGCTATGGAGGTTCAAGATACTCTCATTGCCCCAAGGGCCAATGAATCTTCTCCCAACTTTTTCCTTTGCCAAGGATAGGGTCAGAGCCATAGCTGTGTGGAATAATCCAACTCGCAGGCCTAGACTGTAGTTGCCCAGAGAGACTGATGAAGCTTCCTGCCCTTTTCTCACCTGCCTGGGGCAGGGTTGGAACTGCAGGTATGAGTCGTAATCTATGTAATGCAGGTCCCAGATGACCACAATTGCAAAGGTAGATTTCCAATTATTCCATCTGTGCCAGCTAAATGTACCCACTTTTACCTGGATAGGCTTGTGCAGAGCCCATCAGATTCCTCCCTGCTAGACTTGGGGCTGAAGCCTAGGCTAGGGCTACAGGCTAATCTGGGGGAAAGAAACCATCTTTACCATCACTGTGATTTTCAGTCAGCCCGTCTTCCTCTCATGCTGGTGGTATAGTCAAAATGGCGGCTACTGGCTTCCTTCTGTCTCAGACAGGCTCAAATTTTATCTGTTCTTAGGGTTGTACTTTAGCCAGCCTAATTTACTAATCATTAGCCTCAATTGGTGGCCAACCATCTCTTCCTCCCCTGTTTTGGGGAAATGGAGCTTCCATTTCCTGCCACAGAATAGCTCTTGGGATGGCTTGCACTGCCAAAGTATGATGATCACTGGCCTCCATGGCATGGCCTGTAATTTCCCAGAGAGATTGGCACAACTCTCCCCATCTTCCTCCCTTCCCGAGATGGTCCTGAGGCTTAGGCAAGAGCAGCAATCTGATCTAGATGGAAAAAATCTGGTCCCTACCAGCACTGTGATTTTCAGTCAGCCCTATCTCCCCACATATCAGGGGCAGAGTTAAGATGGAGGCCACTGGCCTCTTTCTGACTTGGACAGGTTCAAACTTTAGTGTTCTTAGGATTACACTTTAGCCTGCCAAATTTACTAATCATTAGCTGAAGTTGGTGCCCAACTTCCTACTCCATTTTGGGAAGTGGAGCTTTCAATTTTAGCTGCAGAACAGCTCCCAAGGTGGCTGTGTCTCCAGTGGAGAATGGGCACCAGCCTCCATGGCATGGAGTGCTCTACTTATGAATCTTCTCTACAGATAGATAGTCTTCTCCTTCCATTCTTTCAAGAATATTGCAGTATAAACATCTGGTCCTCTGGAGGCCTCAAACAAGTGCTATAGAGAGCTGTGGGAGATCACCAACTGCCATATAACAGGAGCTGATTCTGGGATCTCTTTACTCTGCTGCCATCTTGCTGATTCTCCATGAATAGATTTTTAACATTGCCAGGTGGTGTTTCTGTATCTACTGAGGCAATAATATATATAATTTTTTAGTTTTGTTAATATGGTGAATCATATTGATTTTCAAGTGATAAAACAACCACCTTACATTTTTATTTTTGCCTACTATCTGATTTCTACATACATTATGAAACTAAAACATTGCTATTTTTTTATTTTCACTCATTTATGTTTTCAAAAATATTTTAAAGATGTAAAAATATCTTTTATATATATCCACTTATTTTCCATTTCATTATTCTTCATTCTTGTGTTTCCTTGTTTCCAAACATCCTTGTTTACATTTAGAATAATTTTTCTTCTACTCAGAGGAAAGATTTACTCCTTTGTGTTTTGGTCTGCAATAACATTTTTTCTTTATTTTTAAAGAAGCTTTAGATTACATATATATTACATCAAAATATGAGAGATTCATGTATACCCCACACCAGCCCCCTCCACAATTTCCCCAATTAACATTTTCATTAGTGTGGTCCATTTGTTACAATTGAAGAACACTTTCTGAAATATCGATACCAAACATGGTCTATAGTGTACATTATTGTTTACACTTTGAACTGCATAATTTCCTAGGTTTAGAACGAATATATAATGGCCTGTATCTGTCATTGCAATGTCATGTAGAACAATTCCACAATTCCAAAGTTCTAGAAATGATAGAAATGCTCCATGTGACACTCATTTTTAACATTGTCAAATCTCTGGTGACCACTGTTTTTATATCAATGTTACAAATTCTCCTATTACTTGAATAATAATAATAAGTCCACTTTAGTTCACAGCTTCATTCCCATTCTGTTTAGGATTCATAGGGGCCTAGATGCCATGGGGCAGATGGATGGAACTGTTTTGCTTGCAGTTGTGGATATTCTCTGTTCTTTTTTGGGATGAGTGTTGTTCATCATCATCCTTTTGTTAGTTGTCCTGGGTCAGTCCGAAGAACTTGAGAGTAGGTGATGGCTGCAACTCTGCTGAGATTTAGGGATCAAAGGGCATATGAACATCTGGAAGATTTAAGTCTCTCAGACACATTTAATGTGTATAGTGATAATTAAATATTCAAATAAAAGGGGCAGAAGAACTATGTGTAGGAAAATTTTAAATGAGTCCAAGCCCAAATCTGATATTTTGGGACATAGGTTATCATATATGCCAAGGTAAGGCCCAATGGCAGGATGATGATTTATTAGGGTTGTCTTCCTGCCTATAGTGTAAAGATGTCTCTGGATCCCTCAAGAACACATCTGCTTGAGGCATTATTTACTGTGACAGTCAGTGAGATACTCCCAAGACTTACATAAATGAAACCTATGGAATGACTTTCTGACTCACTTTGAAATCTCTTAGCCATAAAAACTCATTTGTATTTATTATTTCTCCCTTTTGATCAAGGTCTTTTTTCTAATGCATTGCTTGTTAGCCTTTGGTGATAAACCCTCGGTGCCCAGGAGGCTCATCCTCAAGAGTCATGTTCCATGCTGGGGAGAAAGTAGTGAGTTTATATGCTGAGTTTGGATTAGAGGGAGGCCACATTTCAGCAACAAGGAGGATTTCAAGAGGTAACTGTTCAGTATTATATAATACTAGGCTAAGTTTTCATTTCATAAGACAAGGTTTAAGTACAAGCATCAATAACAAGGGCCTGGCATATTAGTTTCTCCTCTTTAGCTAGGCAGTGCCCATTTAATGTAGGGCTTCTTGACACTATTAGAGAAAGCTTTATTATAGACTATGTTTTAGAGCAATTTTAGATTTACAGAAAAATTGCACATCAATTATGTAAATTTCTCTTAAATTGACTCACATCCCACCTTCTCCCACATTTTTCCACATTATTAGCATCTTGCATAAGTATGGCATATTTGTTAGAATTGATGAATCCATATGGATACATGATTAACCTAAGTCCATAGTTTGCATCAGCATTCACTCTTTGCATTGTAAATTACTATAGGTATTGATAAATGCATAATATAATGTATCCTCTATCACAATATAATACATATTAGTTTTAATATTTATAAATATCCAGTGTTCCACTTTTTCATCCTTCCCCACTTAAGCTTCTGGTAAAGAATGATATTTTCACTGTCTTTATAGCTTGTCCTTACTAGAATGTTCTATAGTGAGAATCATCCAGTATGTAGCTTTGTTAAAGTGGCTTCTTTCTCTTAGATATATGCATCTAAGTTTCTTCCATGTCTTTTTGTGGCTTGATAGATCATTTCTTAAATCACTGAATACTATTCTGTTTTATGGATGAAGGACCATTATTTCATTCACCTACTGAAATACATTATGTTTTCTTTTTCCAATTTTTGTCAATTATGAATGAGGCTTCTATGAACAACCTTGTGCAGGTTTTTGTGGGGGTATATGTTTTCCACTCATTTTGGCAAACAGCAAGTGTAATTATTAGAGCATATGTAAGCTTATGTTTAGTTTTGTAAAAATCTGCAAAAGTCTTTTCCAAAGTTTCTGTACCATTTTGCATTCACACCAGAAACAATGAGATTTCTTGTTACTCCACGTCCTCTCCCATCATTCGCTTTGTCAATGTTTTGGATTTTAGCCATTCTAATAGGTACTTTCTGATATCTCATTGCTTTAATTTACATTTCTTTAATAACATAATGATGTACATCTTTTAATATGCTGTATTATTATTAATACATATTAATTATTAATATGCTGTATTATTATATGCCATCAATATATCTTCTTTGATGAGCTGTCTGTTCAGATATTTTGCACATTTTTAAATGGGATGGTTTGTTTTCTTACTGTTGAATTTTAAGACTTCTTTATATATACTTCAGATACAAGTCTTTCATCAGATATGCATTCTGCAAATATTTTTCCCAGTCTGTGTCTTGTATTTTCATTCTCTTAATGGTGTCTTTCACGCAGCATAAATTTTTAGCTTTAATGAAGCCCACTTATCAATTTATTCTGTCATACATTATGATTTTTGTGCTGTATATACAAAGTCATTGACAAACCCAAGGTCACTTAGATTTTCTCATATGTCATCCTGGGGAGATTTCTATTTTTGCATTTTATATTTATGTATATGATCCATTTTGGGTTAATTTTTGTGGATGTATGAGGTCTGTTTCTAGATTCAATTTTTTTGGATGTGAAAGACCAGTTGTTATAACACTATTTGTTGAAAATATTATACTTCTTCCATTTCATTGCCAGTGATCTATTGTCAGAGATCAGTGGACTATATTTATGTAAGTCTATTTCTTGATTTTCTATTCTGATGCATTGATTTATTTGCCTATATTTTCACCAACAGTACTCTGTGTTGATCACTGAAGTTTTATAATGAGTGTAGCATTTTGATATTATTGGTGAATTACAAAAAGAAATATTGAATTATGTTTGTAAACTGGTCTTTTCCTCTGGGCCTATTATAGTGTATTGAATTCAGAGGTTTTACTTTTAACTGATTAAATAATGATTAAGGTTTTGATTCAGCCACATCAGTAGGACATTGCATCCATGCCCCCTTGGTGGGTGGGGACTCACAGAGATACCACACTTCAGAGAAGGGAGTTTGGAGCCTTGAGCTGGAGTCCAGAGAAGTAAGCACACAGAGGAGTTTGGTCATGAGGAAAAAGAGAAGGCCCCGGAAAGAGAAACAAGCCATTCGCCTAATAGTCTACAGCTGGTGATGTGGAGTTAACAGAGCAGCTGAATCTGGAGACAGGCAAGCCCCGGGAAGAAAGGAATCCAGGAAGCCTGAACCCTGACAGATTTCAGCACCTGTCTTGCTCCAACAGTGGCCATAGACTTTTGTGAGGGAAGTAAGTTATGCTTTATGGCCTAGTAAATGTAAGCTTCTACCCCAAATAAATACCCTTTATAAAAACCAACCGATTTCTGATATTTTGCATCAGCACCCCTTTGACTGACTAATACAGTAAGTCTTGAAGTTATGTAGAGTCAGTTCTCTGACTTTGTTCTCCTCCTTCAGGATAGTACAGACTATTCTGGATCTCTTGCTTTTCCAGGTAAACTTTAGAATCAGTTTTCATATATCCACAAAACAGCTTATTTGGATTTAATGGGGATTGCATTAAATTTAAAGACCAAGTTTTTAAGAATTGTCATCTTAATAGTATTGACTCTTTCTATGAATATGGACTATCTCTTCATGTATTTATACTTTGGGTTTATTTCATTAGATTTTGTAGTTTTCCTTATGTAAATATTGCACTTTAAAAATATTTATAGATAAATATTTCATATTTTAGAGTTAATGTTAATGGTGTTGTATTTTCAATTATAATTCTACTTAATCATTGCTGGTATATAGGCAAATAATTAACGTGCATAAAACCTTGCTGTAACTGCTTATTAGTTCTAGGAGTACTTTGTTTTTGATTCTTGGGAATATTTTATGATGATAATCATATCATCTTTAAACAAAGACAATTTATTACTTCTTCCTAATTGCTGCACCATTTATTTGATTTTCTTAACTTATTCAGTAGCTAAGACTTCTTGTATGATTTTGAATAGGTGCTATAAGAGGATACATCTTTTTCTTCTTCATGATCTTAGAGAAAAAAATAATGAGCTACTCACCATTAAATGATGTTGATTGTACGGTATTTGTAGATGTTCTTTGAAAAAAAAACATACTTTTTAATTAAAAAAAAAATGATACTCAGATTACATAAAGTTTACAAAAACAAACAAAAAAAACAAAACAAAACAAAAAAACATAGGGGATTCCCATATGCCCCAATCCCTACCCCTCTGATATTTTCCCACATTAACAACATCCTTCATTAGTGTGGTAGATTTGTTAAAATTGCTGAAAGCATATTGGAGCTTTGCCACAAAGTGTGGATTATAGTTTACATTGTAGTTTGCAACCTCTCTCACACAATTTTGTAAGTTATGACATGATATATAATGGCCTTTATCAGACATTGCAAAGTCATTCAGGACAATTCCCAAGTCTTAAAAATCTCCCCATATTACACTTATTTTTCCCTCTCCCTCACCTCAAAATCTCCCCTGGCCACTGCCTCCATATCAGTGATATAAATTCTTCCATTGCTAGTCTATAGTAGAATACCAGTAAGTCTACTCTAGTCCATTGCTCATCCATAATCCTGAGGATTCTGAGGTGGTGATGCCCATTCAACCTCTAATTGAGAATGATCCCATGGGGAAGATGGATGGGACTATTGTCCTTGCAATTGCAGACATTCTCTGTTCCTTGGCGTGGTCATTGTCCAGCATCTTCTCCTTGTTAGTTGTCTTGGGTGAGTCCAATGACATGGAGAGTAGGTGCTGCAACTCTGTTGAGATTCAGTCCCCAGGTGGCACATGGAAAGCCCAAAGATTTACATCTCCTGCACATTCACCTATGAACTCTAGCACTAATTATAGGTTCAAATGGAAGGGACATAAGAGCCATGTGTAGAGAAACTACAACTGAGTCAAACTCTGTTACACTGGGGAGTATAAATTCCAAAGTAGGGCCCACTGGCAGGTCAGCAAACTGCTGAGCTGTATGCCCAGCTGTAGCTGTTTGCCAATTAAATGTAATTATGAATTCCATAAATATAATTGGATCATGCTTGTAAACTGATCTGTTAATGTGGAAATGATTATGTTATGATTAGGGCGTTGACTGGGCCACCTCAGTAGGGCATTGAGCCCCACCCCTTGGTGGGTGGGGGAGTCAAATATAAAAGGCGAGGTGAAGGACAGAGGAAGCAGTTTTTTAAGAAGCAGTTTCAATGTTGGAAAGAAGGCCCCAGGGGAAGAGAAGTGAGCCATTCGCCTGATCGTCTACAGCTGACCTTGTGGAGGAAACAGGAGTTAAGCCCGGAGAGAAATGCAGCCCTGGGAAGAGAGTAACCGAAGAAGCCCGAACTCTGGAAAATGCTGTCAGCTGTCTTGCTCTAACACGTGGCAATGCACTGTGGTGAGAGAAGAAACTTAATGCTTTATGGCCTGGTATCTGTGGACTTCTACCCAAAATAAATACCCTTTATAAAGACGAACCCATTTTTGGTATTTCACATTAGCACCCCTTTGGCTGACTAATACACCAGCCTATAGTGTCTGGATGTCTCCAGAACATGCAGGAGCCCCACTAATTGAGGTAGTATTTACTTTTGCCATCAATGAGATCCCACTGAGAAATGCTGAAACATAACCTCTGGAATGACCTCCCAACTAACTTTGAAGTATCTTAACTATATAAACTCATTTGTCTTTACCCTTTCCTCCTTTTGGTCAAAGTCTTTTTTCAGTTGCATTGCTAATTGTTCCTTTGTGGTAATCACTTGGTAACAGGGAGGCTCATCCCCAGAAGTCGTGTCCCATACTGGGGGGAAGGTAAGGTATTTTTATGCTGATTTCGGTTTAGAGAAAGACTACATTTGAGCAACAAGAAGGCTTTCAGGAAGTAACTCTTAGACAACCTACAATACCAGGATAAGTTTCAATTTCAAAAGTAAAGGTTCATAAGAACAGTCATCTTATCAAGGGCCCATCAATGGACCATCCTCCTTCACTTGTCACTGTCCCCATACTTGTCGGATTCTTGTTGTTCCATTAGAGAATGTAGCAGAGTTGCCCAGGATGGGAATTCGATATTGTTTCCATTATTGTGTGGATCTTCACCTACCATGACAATGCCCCATGAACATTTGAACACATTCATAATGGCTTATATGTGTGCTGCAGATGAACCTCCTCCCTTGCATCCCCCATTATGGACACCCTACACCAAAGGTTCTCCCCTGCCATAGTTCATCCCTTTCTGGGATCCAAACTTCTTCAAAAACTGAAGCCAATAAAATGACCATATACAATTAGTAAGAAAATGAAATAATAATGATAGTTTTTAAAAAAGAAATAAAATACAAAAAATAAAAAAAAATTAGAATGAAATAAAAAATAATGAAAAAAATATTTAAAAACATTTTTTGATGTTATGTCTTTCATCACGGTAAGATCTGTTGTCTTATATACAGTGACATTTTCTTCTGTTTATTCCCCCAGTGTCTTACTTTTTTCATTTCGTCATCAAAGAATCTTTAGGTTACAGAAAAGTCACGTACAGAATATAGGGGATTCCCGTATACCCAACATCCTCCCCCCTTTTCCTTTTCCCTTATTAATAACAATTTATATGTGCATGGTACATTTGTTACAATTGATGTACAAATATTGAAGCATTGTTATTAACCATGATGAATGATTTACATTGGGGTTTACATTTTGGACCATGCACTTATAAATTTTGATGAAATTGAACATGACCTGTATCCATCATTGCAGATTCAAGAAGTACATTTTCATTGTCCCCAAAATGCCCCATGTTCTAACTATTTTATTCCTCCTTCCCCCTCCCTTCAGGACCCATGGAATTCACCAAGCTTCACTCCTTGAAGGACAAGAGTCATGGTTACTGCAACAACATTGAAGGCTTGACATATTGGTCTGTCTTCCCTATTAAGCACCGCCTATTTTCTCAAGAGACTCCTGCCCCTCTATTTGAGAACAAAGCAGGAATCCCCAGGATGGGAATCCAATATCTTCCCATTCATTTTGTGGCTCTCCACCCAATAATACAACCCATTATGACAAGATGAATGCTCACACACTCCCTAGAGGCCTGCCCCAGGTGCACCTTGTCCTGCATTTCCCCCATCCAATACCCTAAATCAGTAACCCTGCCTACCATATTTGCCGAAAAAATATTCTCAACATTGTAGTTTCATTTAAGTACATGCAAATCCCCAGATTTCTTGTGGTCCTTCCCCCAAACTTCCCCTCATTTCCATGGACAGTGAAACCTACCCTCCGCACCCTACCCCCATCAGAAACCAGCACCACCCCAAAAAATAGCATCTCTGCACCACTGTCATGACTCTCTATTGCATAACTACACCCTTCCACCTTATCAGAGATTTTGCCCATATGGCATTGGCTCACAGCCTTCTTCTCCCTCTCTGTGTCCTGTAAACTTATCTTCCAGACTCTAACTCTGTGAGTCTGTTCATTGTTCATTTCACTTAATTCTTATCAGTGAGGTCGTGTAATATTTGTCCTTCATTCCCTGGCTTCCTTCACTCAGCATAAGGTCTTCAAGATTCGTTCATGTGACCCCATGTGTTAACACTGTATTTCTTCTTACAGCTGAGTAATATTCCATTATAGGTATATGTCACAATTTGTTTATCCATTCTTTTGTTGATAGACATTTGGATTGTTTCCAACTTTTGGCAATATTGAATAATGCCACTATGAACATTGGTGTGCATATATCTATTTGTGTCCTTGCTTTGAAATCTTTTGGGTATATACCCAGCAGTGGGATTCCTGAGTCATATGGCAGTTTTACAGTTACCTTCCTGAGGAACTTCCAAAGTGTCCTCCACAATTGCTGTACCATTCTACATTCCCAGCAGAAGCAAATAAGTATTTCCATTCCTCCACATACTTTCCAACACTTGCAGTCCTTTGATTTTTAATAGCTGCCAGTCTGGGGTGTAAAATGATATCTCATTGTAGTTTTGATTTGCATTTCCCTAATAGCTAATGATTTTGAGCATCTTGTCATTTGTTTTTTCATCATTTGTATTTCTTTTCTGGAGAAGTATCTATTCAAATCACTTGCCCATTTTTAAAATGGGCTCTTTGTCTTTTTATTTTCGAGGCCTAGGGTTTCTTTATATATGTTGGATATTAGACTCCTATCAGATATATTGTTACCAAATATTTGTTCCCTTTGAATAGGTTGCCTTTTCACTTTCCTGACAAATGCCTTTGAGGTGCAAAAATTTTCAATTTTGTGGAGGTCCCACTTTTCTATTTTTTCTTTCATTGCTCATGCTTTGGGTATAAATTTTATGCAACCATTTCCTAATATAAGATCCTACATTGCTTCTCTACATTATCTTCCAAGTTGTTTATGGTCTTGGTTCTTATATGGAGATCTTTGATCCATCTTGAGTTAATTTTTGTAGCAGGTGTGAGATGATGTTCCTCTCTCATTCTTTTGAATGTGGATATCCAGTTCTCCAAGCACCATTTATTGAAGCGGCCATTCTCTCACAGTTGAATGGGCTCGGTGGCCTTGTCAAATATCAGTGATTGTATTGTGAGTATCTATACCAGAATTGTCAATTTGGTTCTATTGGTCAGTATGTCTATCCTTTTGCCAATATGTGGCAGTTTTGAAAATTGCAGCTTTTTAGTATGTTTTAGGGTCAAATAATGAGATTCCTCCAATTTTATTTTTCTTTTTCAATATGTTTTTCACTATTCAGGGCCTCTTGCCCTTCCATATAAATTTCATAATTAGCTCTTCCAAATCATTAAATAATGCTGGGTTATTTTCAGACTGCATTAAATCTGTAAATCATTTTGGGTAGGATAGGTATATTAAAGATGATTATTCTTCCTATCCATGAAAAGGGAATATTTTTCCAATTATTTAGGTCTTTATTGATTTCCTTTAATCCTGTTGTGTAGTTTTCTGCACACAAGCTATTTACAACTTGAGTTAAATTTATTCCTAGGTATTTGATTCTTTTAGTTGCTATTGTAAATGAGTTTTTTTTTTCCTTGATTTCCTCCTCAGATTGCTGATTATTGCTCCTCAGATTTCTTGATTCCCTCCTCAGATTGCTGATTATTACTGAAATGCTATGGACTTTTGAAAATTGCTCTTAAAATCTGAAACTTTACTGAACTCATTTAAAAGCTCTGAAAGCTTTGTTGTAGATTTCTCAGGGCTTCCCATGTGGAAGATCATGCAAATAGTGAAATTTTTATTTATTTATTTCCAATTTGGATGCCTTTTATATATTTTTCTTGTCCAAGTGCTCTAGCAAGTACTTCTAAAAAAAATGTTAAATAAAAGCAGTGAAAGTGGGCATCCTTGTTTTGTTCCAGATCTTAGAGGGAATGCTTTTAGGATTTCACCATTGAATTTGATGTTAGCAGAGGGTTTTTCATATGTACTCTTTTTCATGTTGAGGAAGTTTCCTTTTATTCCTATCTTTTGTGTGTTTTTATTTGGAAAGGGGCTGTATTTTTCAAATCCATTATCTGCATCTATAAGGATGATCATGTGGTGTTTTTTTTGTTTTTTTTTTTCTTTTTACCTGTGTATTACATTTAATGATTTTCTCCTGTTGAACCATCCTTGGATAACAGGGATGAAATCCCCTTGGTTATGTTGTATAAATAGTTTGATGTGTTGTTGAATATGATTAACAAGTACTTTCTTCAGGATTTTAGTGTCTGGGCTCATTAGAGAGATTGGTCTATAGTTTTTCTTTCTCTTGGCATATTTATTTGGCTTTGGTATTAAGGTAATGTTGGAATCATAGAATGAATTAGTCAATGTTCCTTCCCCTTCTCTTTTTGGAAGAGTTTATAATGATTGCTGTTAGTTTTTCTGGAATGTTTGCTAGAATTCACCTCTGAAGCCATCTGGTCCTGGGCTTTTCCATGTTGTGAGGTTTTTGATGATTAATTCAATCTCATTACTTGTGATAGGTCTATTGAGTTCATCAATTTCTTCTTTCATCACTCGAGGTTCCTTCTGTGTTTCTAGGAACTTGTCCATTTCCTCTAAATCATCCATCTTGTTGTCATACAATTTTTCAAAAGTATTGTCTTATGATATTCTTTAATTCTGTGGGGCCAGTGTTGATATCTCATTCCTTGTTTCTTATTTTATGTATTTTCATCATCTCTTATTTTTTCTTTATTAGCCTAGCCAAGGGCTTGTAAATTTTATTAATCTTTGTGAAAATCAGGTTTTGAAAAATTTTTTTTCTAGTGCTTTCTTATTTTCAATTTCATGTAGCTCTGCTGTATTCTTCATTATTTGCTTCTTTCTCCTTACTTTGGTGTCAGTTTGTTTTTCTTTTTCTAATTTCTACAGGTGTGCAGTTAGGTCTTTGATTTTGGCTCTTTCTTCTTTTTAATGTAGGCATTTATTGCTATGAATTTCCATCACAGTACTTTTTTTTGCTGAATCCCATAGGTTTTGACATGTTGTGTTGTCATTTTCAGTTGTTGCAAGGTAGTTACCAATTTCTTTTTAAATTTCCTTCTTGATCTACTGCTTGTCTAAGAGCATGTTATTTAACTTCCATATCTCTGTGCTTAATCTACTTCTCTGCCCCTTACTGATTTACAAATTCATTTCATTGGGGACTGAGAAATTACTTTGCATAGTTGCAATCTTTCTGAATTTATTGATATTTGTTCTGTGGCCTAGCATTGGGTCTATCTTGGAGAATGCTCCATGTGCACTCGGACAAATGTATATTCAGTGTATTTGTGTGTAGTTCTGTATATTTCCTTAAGGTTCAGATCCTGTAATGTATGGTTTAAGGTCTCTGTTTCTGTATTGATCCTCCATCAAGATGTTCTATCTAATGTTGAGAATTGTGTATTAAAATCCTACACTGTAATTGTAGAGGCATTTATTTCTCCACTTACTTTTTCCAGTGTTTGCCTCATGTATTTTGAGGTGCCCTGGTTAGGTACAAAAGTATTTTTTATTGTTCTTTCTTCTTGATAGACTAACCCTTTCATTAAAGTGTAGTGTCTTTCTTTGTCTCTTATAACAGTTTTGCATTTATAGTCTATATTGTCTGATATTAGTATAACTACTCCCACCCTTTTCTGATTATTGTTTGCATGTAAAATTGTTTTTTAACCATTCACTTTCAGCCTCCTTGCATCCCTGGCTCTAAGTTGAGGTTCTTGTAGGCATCATATAGATTGGTCATATTCCTTATCTATTTTGCCAAACTGTGACTCTTGATTTGAGCATTTAATCCATTAACATTCAATGTTATTATTGTCAAGGACTTAATTACATTAGCCGTATTTTCT
>JAQZBX010027482.1:0-28344 GCA_029593785.1 Cabassous unicinctus | reverse complement strand
GCTGCTTCGCCACTCAGGACAACCCCCAAAGTCCCAAAAAAGCCCGAGTATTTCAACTGCCCCTCCTCTCCCTGCCCCAAAAATGTCCAGTGGCCACCCGCTCCACCTCACTGTTACAATTTCTTCCATTGCTTGAATCACAGTATGTCTACAACAGAACACCACCAATTCCACTCTAGTCCACAGCTCCTCCCCCCATTCTGAGTGGACTTGGAAGGTGATGTCCACTCCACCTCCAAGTGAGAGAGTCGCCCAAAATTATAAAGCAACAAGAAAATTGGAAGGAAAGCCAAGGTGTTTTTAGGCAGATCAAGGAGATAGGTACAATGTGAAGAACTGGAGAGTGGACACTGCTGGTTCTAGGCTTTCTCCATATTGCTTACCTTGGACCATGTCTGTCTCTTACCACGGCTGCTGCCAACTCTTGTCTATAATGCTTCAAGCATCTCCCAAATGGTCTTCCTGCTGCCCAGCACAAGACTAGGATGAAGCAAGCCACTCCGGGGGGGCTGACCTTATAATTATATAGCCACAAGAGTGAGTGTGGCTATATACCCCAGGCACCTCGTTTGCCACAGCCTGTTCCTGGCCCTGCTGCTGCCACCTTGCTCCACTCCCATTCATTTTCCATATCACAACCAGAGTGATGATTCCAAGATGTGAATCTGATTGTGTTACTTCTTTGCTTAAAACCGGAGAATGACTGCTCACTACCTTTAGGATGAAGTTACAATTTCTTGTTCATCCATCAGTTCATTGATTGATTCATTCATTTATTCAACAATTATAGAGCTGTGCACTGTGCTCAGCCAGGGGATAGAATGAGGAACAAACCAGCAATATTCCTGTCCACTTCCTGCTTATTTTCTAGTGGGAAAGACAGACCAAAAACTGTGAACAAAGAGGAACACAAAGAAATGATAAGTCCTGATATGGGTTGGGAGAAAAACACACGAGGGCTGAGATGTAGAATGGAAAGGGCAGGGCCCATGCAAGATGGAGTGGACGGTGAAGACCTCTCTAGGGAGGGTACTGTTAGGTTGAAACTGGAAGGTTGAGGAGCCAGCTCCCTGACCAGTCGGGGAAATGGATTTCAAGCAGAGGGAGCAGCACGTGTGAAGACCCTGAGGCAGGAGTGGGCTTGGCCCATTCAAGAAAGGAGAGGAAGCCCATGTAGTTGTTGTATAGTAGGTGGGATGGGAGACTGGATTTGGGGCTGGATCCTGCAGTGCCTTGGGACCATAGAAATGTGTGCAGAGTTTACTCAAATTATAATGAAAGACAGCGAAGCATCTCAAGCAGGGGAGTAATGGGCTTAGCTTAATATTTTGAAAATACTATTTGATCTGCTATATAGAGTTTAGTGTGCAAGGGACATGGATTGAACAGAGGACACCAGTGAGGAGCCCATAGTAGTATTTGATACAAGAGAAGCTGGGAAGCTGGACCTCGGTGCAGGCAGTGGAGACAGAGAGAACGGATAGAAGTTGTTGGCTGATTGGATGCGAATGTCTACCTGTATATGAGAGGGGAGAGACTGGGAAGGATCATGAACTGCCTGTATAAGTGAGAAGTTGGGGATGCTACAGATGGAGGGAAGGGGAATTTCTGGAAGGGAGAGGAGGAAGAAGTGCATGCTTGAGGGCACTACATCCATAAGACTCCTAATAGTTACGTTTGAGGTAACTATTAGACATCAGAATGAAGTTGTCAGATAGGCAGCGGGACTTTAAGGAAGAGTGAGAGCTAGAAGTATGAACTTGGGAGTCAGCAGCTTACAGAAAAATGGTATTTAAAGTCATGGGAAAGACTTCTGCTTCCAGTCAAGATGGAGTAACAGGGATAAGACTTACCTTCATGCCTGAGAAAATGGAAAAGCTGAACAGGATATAAGAAACATGTTTTCAGACATTAAACATTAGGCAGTACAGGTCATTGATCCCTGAGAGAGAGGAAGCACATGCATTGGGCTGCTATTTCCCAGCTTCCTGCTTAGAGAGAATTTCCAGGATGCACTGCAAAGAGGGGGAACTGAGGCAGAGTACGGGGTTCTCCCTGAATTTAGGAAATAGAGCTGGGAGGCTGTGGAGGCCAAAGAAGCTAGAGTTTGTACTAAGAAGGAGAGAGTTGCACAGAGAAAGCATGCCAGCCATCTGTAAAGGACCTGGCCTTGGGGCTGCCTCTGCTTCTGGCTGGCCAGGCAGCAGAGTGGCATTAGCCAGAGCCCGGTAAGAGATGCCTGCTCAGCTCCAGGTTTCACACAGTGAGCTGATGCTGGCCCCCAGCACACTACGTGGGCCTCTTTCCATCTTGGCTATGAACTCCTGGCTGCCCCTGCTAGCTTTTTGGCCCAGAGCCCTGCAGGCCTCAGGCCTCACTTCCCCTCACATTTAATGCTGTGTGTTTCTCTCCCATGTGGGGCCTGCAGGGGTATATACCTTGATTTGAAATATGGTTATGCTTTTTAATGTCTTATATATTATAGCTCATTGCTATTTTTAAGTTTTGGAGGAAGGGAAGAATTTAAATATGAATTCATTGTCATTTTGACTGGAAAGTAATAGAAATATTTCCATCTTTTCCTGAAAAGCAGCATTTGATTCCCATTCTTGACATACAGTCTTCCTTTGACTTTTGCAACACCACTTCTGGTTTTCTCTTTGTAGAGTGCCCCAGGGATGCACCCTTGGAAATAGTCTCTCATTCAGTTCCATTGCTACAGGGGCCATATCACTGTTGCTGACTCCAGCCCAGGTTCCTCCACTTGCATGGCCATTAGGCACACCCAACTCAGCAAGTTCAAGGTCAAGCCCTATAACATTTTCCCAAGTCTGTTCCTCTACTTGTGTTATCAAGTGTGGTGAATAGCACCTCATAAAACTAGATATTTAAGCCAGAAACCAGAGTGTTATCATAGACTCTTCCTGTTTTTTTTTAAAATGACATATTAAATAAATCACCAAGTCTCATCAGTGTTACACCCATAACCCACACACATAAGTCTTGGCCTCTTGGCTCTTCCCTTGAAGTTAGCTGTGGCCTGGATTCATATAAAAAGAAACAGCAGCCTGACAACCAAACAAAAAAAATAATTAAAAACAATTTAGTGGATTGGGTGTAACTCAGTGGTTGAGTGCCCGCTTTGCACATATGAGGTCCTGGGTTCAATCCCAGGTGCCTCTTAAAAAAAACAAAACAAAACAAAACAAAAACAATTTAAACCCTTACTAAACCTTCTAAAGAACCAAAGAGGGATCTCATTCATAGTGCACAGGAAACCTTGAAGTCTGCTTTTCTCATCTCTGTCCCCGATCCATCTGTCTGTCTGTGTCTATTGGTCTGTTTATCTAATCTGATTTACATAGCATTCTCTTTTGTGAAGAACTTCTTTATGCTTTTCCTTGAATAGCTCCAAAACTCTCTTCAAATCCAGACTGCTACTGTTCCCCGACTCAAGGATCCTTTTTCCCTTCTTTTTGTTGTGTCATGATTCACTCTGGGGAATCTTTCCTATATAAATCAATCCCATAATCCCCAGCACCTGTCATATTTCCTCCTAATTCCTACCTTTGTTAGACACACAAAGGATTCTAACTTAATTTGAGAAGATACATAGACATATACTTGGAAAAGAAGAGGAAGAATGAATTTACTTCAAATATGATAATTTTTCTTTTCTCTCACCTCCAAATCAATCTAAATTTCTTTCACATCCATTCCCTTCTTTTCATTCTTGCTGTAACTGTTATATCCTAGTATAAAGAACTGTGAGGGGCCCATGATTTTACCCTAATTGTAAGCTAACAAGCCAGTCTGCCTCGTTTCATGAATGATGGTAGAAGACACAAGACTTATGGGTCAGAGACAAAGGATGATTCATTACTCACAGCAGTAGCAGTAGCCAGAGTGTCAACATTATTGTGTTGGTTTCCTGAGTCCCAAATACCACAGGATAATGTGAAAAAGGCCAGATACATCTACACATACAATGAGTTATATTTCAGGAGAGGAACCCTGAGTTTAGAGAACCCAAATCTTTTATAATAGGCAGTAAGCATGCCTACCCTTTGTTCCAGAGTGAGGCACCATCTCTAACTTTCAAAGCTGTTTGCCATACAAATGGAGAGTGTAGCAGTTTGACATTATTTATGAATTCTAAAAATAGATATTAGATTATGTTTATAAACTTGTTTGTTCCTCTGGGCATGATTAAATTATGATTAGGGCTTTGATTGGGCCACGTCAGTAAGGCATTGAGTCCCCACCCCTTGGTGGGTGGGCACTCACAGATAAAAGACATGACAAAAGACAGAGCTGGAGTTTTGATGCTGGAGATTTTGAGCTGGAGCCCTGGGAAGTAAGCACACAGAGGAGCTTGGTCATGAGGAAGGAGAGAAGGACCCGGGAAAAGAGATGAGCCATTCGTCTGATAGTCTACAGCCGGCCTTGTGGAGAGAACAAGCAGTTGAGCCTGGAGAGAATCAAGCCCCAGGGAGAGAGACAAAGCCTAGAGAGCCTGACCATGGAGCCTTAAGAGGAAGAGGAAGATTGAACATCAACAGCCATCTTGCCCCAACATGTGTCAACAGACTGGTGAGGGAAGTAACTTACGCTTTATGGCCTGGTAGCTGAAAGCTTCTACCCCAAGTAGCTTCTACCCTTTATAAAAACTGACTGATTTCTGGTATTTTGCATCCGCACCCCCTTTGACTGACTAACACAGAGAGATAGTCTGGAACAAAGGGAAGTGAATGCCTTACTTGCAAGACATGCAGAAACACAAGAGAGCAATCCATGGAGAACTGTCTTCCCATACCTACTCAGGATAAACATCATTTATTATTAGAATATTACAATGAATGCTCAGCTGTCCAAACTGTTCCTAGTTTTGCTCTCTTCCAGCTCATCCTCCATCTACTGCAAAGGTAATCTTCCAGAGCACAAATAGGGCCAGGTCTTTAACATTGCTGGCAATTATTCAGTGAATGCTTGCTTGAGACAATTTCCTTAGTGTACCACATAAGACATTTCTTGATATGGCTCTTGCCTACCTTTTCAACCTCTTCTCCTATCCTATGCTAAAAATGTTTGGCAATTTAAAAATAAATACAATCCTGCATTTAATCATATAATAATCATTTTTGGAGCTACCTATGTGTGGAAGACATTACAATTTCCAGATCAATGGGACAGAGATAGCCTTTAATAAACCACTTTATAGACTTATAAACTATTCTTGAAGTACATCTCAAATTCTGCTTTGTACTGTGTGCCAATGTGTGTGTGTTAATAATAGACAAAGGAAATTTAAAAAGAAGGAATTCTGTAAACCCAAGCCAATAAATGTATATGTTCTAATAAAAGAATATGTTCTATTTATTTATATTTTTTTTCTGCAAGTATCCAGGTCTTGCATGGATCAACTGCAGTAGAACTTGTCTCCTGCCTGATTCTGACAATGACCTCTTGCTCTGACTTTGCAGCTGGCGTTTAAAATCCCCTCTCCTAAGTTCGCACAACTGTCCCTTCAGGGGCTTGGCATTTTCCCTCAGTCTGAGCTCTTTTAGACAAATGTCAGTTTTTTCTGTCATTAGCCTTGTGAGAATTTCTGAAAATAAATAAACAGTTTGGAGATGGAAACCCACACTGGGAGTGAGACTATGAGACAGGACCCTGGTTGGAGGGGGTGGGGAGACCATGAACTTTTGGCTGATAACTTGCATTGAGACTTGAAGCTGAGTGTGGCCTCTGAGCCCTGCTTTCCAGCCTCTGTCTCTGGAATAGAAGTCCATGCAGGAAAGGGATGATGAAGCGAAATTCTTGATGATCATTTATAACATATTAAAATGTACAGATGATCTTTTACAATAGCTTGAAAGTAATTGAATTTATGAACCATTGCACCATCTCATATCTGTTGCTTAAAGAGAAACCAAGGCGTCCTACAATCTGGGGCAAACCTACCCTGCATCCTTATTTTCCATTACAGCCCATCAAGGATTCATCATCCTGCTACTTTACTGAATAAAACGGAGTGAGTCAACACCTGAGCCTCTGCTTCCAAGCCATGAAATGGGACTAACAGTACAATAGGGGTTGTTGTGAAGATTGAAATAAAAGAAACGATGTTGTATGCAAGTGTGCTTTATGCTGTAAAATGCTATTGAAGAATTATGAATGTATATTCTGTGTCTCCTTAAGGCCAAGCGTTCTGTCTTAGGCTGCTTGGCTTTGACTTTAGTCTCTGGCAGATTTATATACACAGAGCAAAAGTCATGAACATTTATGAAAAAGATGTTTTTTTTTCATCAACTGTGGTTGCAAATGTAAATATTTTAAAAGTACAATTAAAATAAAAGTTTTGCTCTTTTTCAAAACTGTAGGGAGGTCACTTTCAAAGAGGTTTGGTACTATCTAGTCCTTGCCCTGGAGCTGTGTGACCTTGGACAAGTTGTCACCCTGATCTACCTCTTTACCACCCCTCTTTAAGCTATGAAGTCCTCAAGGATAGCCTCATCCCTTCACTCTCCAAGTTCAGCACAGTATGCACATGGGGTAGATTGTCAGTAAATGCTGATTGAAAAGAATGAATGGGCCTTGGTGTCTCCATCTTTAAAAAATGAGCTGGGATGATAGGATTCTTCTCAGGAAGGGTCTTGACCCATTGGTAGTTGCTAGGTCAATTTGATGGGCCATAACTAGCTTTGACAATGCAACAGAGGGGAACAGTGTAAACATTAGAGCACACTATACATTGTAAGGCAGTTACTGCTTTGTGAAACCTTTGTTTCAGTTGTGTGTTTGTGTGTGCACTAGTTCTAGGTGTCAAATTTATTTCATAATGTGCACCGTGGCCAAAAACGTGTGAAAAACACTGTACTAGCCCTACGATTTGTAACATCACATTGCTGTTACTACCCGCCCTTTTATTTGATGAATATCTTTTACAAATAATGTTTATGCCCATTTCTTCATATGCTTGTTACCACATTCTTCTTGTAGAGGTGGGGAGAATTGCATTCACAACTGTCCCTCCTAGAGGGACTGTCTTGGGTTGGAGAAAGGTTTAGATAAAACTTGGGAAAGAAGGCTGGACCAGAGATGCTTGTAAGAGAACAGGAGCAGGTCATTTTCTGCTCTGGGGGGTGGGGTCGAGAGAAGCCAGTGAGGTCTCATGGGGGAAGGTAAAAGCTGAGAGAGTGAACCTTTGATGGTGTCTTGGAGAATAGGGACTCTTTGTGGAATGCTTCTCTGCATTGCATGTTCTGATCTCTGACTCTACTAATTTTCAGGTAAGATCACTAAAAAGTCAGGAAAATCTTGCTGTGACTGGATTTCTCGTGGAGCCTGGCACACAAGCTGATTTCTACATGTATCTGTAGCCAAAGGCAAAGCAGAAACAACATGCATAGCATGAAGACATGACAGCCAGCTTCTGGGTTACATACCGACAAAAAGACTGAGGGTCAGAGAGGCTTTATGAACAACCTATCTGTAAGAGACTAAGTGATTGACTGAGACGAGTTGATCTGGACCAAGTAAGATTGGAACAAGGTGAGATGGAAGAATGAGACCACTCAATCTCAATTTTGTTCCCTTTTTTTCCCCCACACATCTATCTTGTGGGTCAAATATGGTAATTGGTTGGGGATGAGTGTTCACACATCAGTTGGCCATTCTTGGAAATGTTCAATAAGGAGCCATATTTTGCTTCAGAGAGAGTATATGCCTCTTTTTTGCAGAGTAATTGCTGACTTATGCACAGCGGGGCAGAATTTTCTGTTAGTGCTGAAAACTGAGGTGGTGGATATTATGCCTTCCCAGCTGTATCCTAGAGCAAAACAGAGAGAAGTCACCCTCAGGTTAGAGACCACTGCTGCAGGCACCTTTGTAGGGTGCTTACTGGAAGATAATGGGTGTCTCCAAGTGCTGACATTACAGAGAGCTGTGCTGTAGCTATCAGGAAAGCAACAGCAAGGACCATTAAAATGCAGTGGAAAAACCTAAGCAGTTGCAGACAAAAAGGCCGAAAATTCTTATTAATTAGGTATTTCAGTTCCAGAGTGAGGAAATATCTGTCACTATGCTGATTGGGTTAAACACAGATTATTCTGGGATTAGATCCTGATGCAGCCTCAGTAGGGCAAGAGAGGAATAGGCACTGCAAAGGAATCCATCAGTGGTCAATAAACCCACGCTGTCCTGCAGCTTTTGGGGTGGAGTAGGGGGTATAAATGCAAGAACCTCCAGGAAGACTTTGTGAATGACTTCTGTCTTCCTTGGAGATTTTAAATAATTTTTCCCTCGTGTGATCCTCTCCCCTTCTCCTTCTCCCCTTGTCCCAGATGGCTGAAAATTACTGTTTGCATGAGAGAGATTACCGATGGGAATGTATTGCTTATGACAGCAAGGTAGCAGGAAAAATCTGAGACCTCATGGACAGCGTTTTAGTGTATACATCTGTTTCTATCCCATTGTGAAGAGCTGCTTGTAATTCTTTTTCTGTGCTCTGGATTCTGTTATTCTCAATGCATCCTATCCAGTATGAAGATCATAACTAGAGTTAAGTTTCTTGTCTCCAGAGTGGGCATACCAGGTAAGCAGCTTCTGTCCCCTTAACGGACTCATACCTGAGCCAAGCTAACCCTTGTAGAGGTTCTCTACATATTACAAAAAAGCCTTTGTAAACCCTAACATGCTATTCAAATGTAATTGGAAATCATTTCTGCCCTGCCCCAACAGTCTTCTACACTCAATAAGTCACTGCGTTCACAGTGGTCTCTTTATGAAATTCCTCCTTCCCCCATTTATGAGTAAGTAACTTGATACAGCTTGTGGGTGCCTTCTGTGTCTATAGGTGAGTAGCTCAGGGGAACTTACAAGCCTTCCCTAAGGAATAATCGTCACTAACAAGTGAGTACCAAGTGGAGTTTATCCTGTACTGTCACATCCTTTACCTTGGACCTCACAGCAACCCTGTAGCTGAGGTAGGAATATGTCCATTTTACAGGTGAAGAAACTGAGGCTCTGAGGGGCCAAGTTCCCTGTCCCCCAGAATGCCCTCTAGCCATTAGACGGGCAGCCCCCTGAGGTCAGGGACAAAGACTGTCTTGTTCACTGCTGCAACTCCAGGACCTGGTGCATGGAGCAACTCTCAGAAATGTCTGCTGAATGAATGAATGGATGAATGAACAAATGATTGAGTGGGGGTCAGCTTCAGTGTTTGCAGTAGCCCAGTGCCTGGCAGGGAGTGATGCTCAGTGAATATTTGCTGTGAGGATGAGTGAATGATTGAATGAATGAATGAATGCCTCTGTGAGGTCAGAAGTGGGGGCCTGGAGGTTATGTGTTCTCTTGTCCAGGCTCACCCCCAGGGGACAAGGACGTTTCTCTGGTTCTTTGTCTACGCTTCCTGAGGGCTCCAGAGGATGCCTGCGCCTGGTGGGAGCCTGGGAGCCTCCGAGCTCTGGGCACACACAGGGGGCGCTGAATCCTCACCTGTCAGAGGCACCCTTCCTCTACAGAAGGCAGACCTGGAACGGGAATGGCTGGGGCAGGAGGACATCAGCTCCACACCCTACCCCCACTCTCCTTGGGGCCATATAAGGGCATCTCCTACCCCACAGGCTCGCAATAGAGCCCGCTCTGGCCCGCCCCTCTGAGAAGCTGCACCTCGGAGCTCCAGTCCCCCGCCCTGGGTCTTATTTATTGTCTGCCTGCAGAGCAGTCACAAATCCCACGGAGGCCTCGCCGCTCACGGCTCCGGGCCTCCAGAGGACTGTTGATACTTGATCTCCTGCTCCAATTAATCAGCTGCTTTGTGCATTCCAAGTGTCATCCCTGTTCTCATCCGCTGTGTGGGAACATTCTTGGCGTGGCGCTGTCCACTTGCATGCAGAGGAATGGAAAGGAGATACACTCCTCCTTTGTCCTGTCTGTTCTTCCCATCTTGGAACAAGCACATTTTGTTCAGATGAGAAAAGTCGTGTGTCCAGATGCCCAGCGGCTCAGGGCTTGGCCTTGACTTTCCCACTTTCTGGCCCATCAGTGACTCAGTTTCCTCAACTGTAAAATGGGGGACCCCAGACCTGTCTTGCCTGCAAAGTTATTGGTTTTACTTCCAGGACCACATTATAAAAGGGCTTCTTTGTTTAAATAAGCTTTTTCTTTTGTTATTTCCCATTTTGTCCTTCAAGTATAATCCAGGTTAATAAAAAGAAAACAAACACAAAACAAAAATAGAAACAGCTAATTGACGGTCATCAAAGGTCAACATGTACAATAATTACCCACTCCCTAAATCCAAACTTTTTTATAAGACACCATAATGACCCCTTGCTAATATTTCATGTCTCCATGGGGTGGTGGGAGACAGGTAACATCACTGGCCCTACTGCGTGCTGCACACATAAGCCCCACTGTGCACGCACCCTTAGGCAGCCTTCCGAGCCACACAGCAGGGAGGTGATGACCCTGTTGGGCAGAAAAGGAACCTGAGGTTTTGTGAATTCAGTCACTGGCTGGAGTTCACGCTCATCACGTGTGAAAGATGCCGTGTGCCTGTCTAGCTTCAAAAGTCCAGCTTTGTGTTTCTGCCTCATCCATCTTTCAAGGAAGGAATGGCCAATAGAACACACTGGAACGGCCCAGCATTGTGAATGCTGTCAGTCCTTATGCCCAAGGGGATCTTGGGTGTGAAGCTATCACATGCTGAAACAGGATTTAAGTTATATGATTTTTGCAGATTGCCTGAAAGTAAGAATTTTTATCCATTTTCAAAGAAAGGAGAAGGTGCCAAGAGTGTGTGTCTGTGTGTGAATGTGAACTCATGAGGTAGTGGAATTATTATTTCCTGAGCACCTACTCTGCACCTGTGGTAAGTATCTCATTTAATCCTCTCTATAATCTTCACAGGTAGACATTCCTTTTTATGGTGTATTGTTTTTTTTCTTTTTACTTTTGACATGAAAATTTTCAAACTTATCAAAAACTAGACCTAGTATGATAAAAACCCATGTTCCCCTCATCTAGACTTTCCACATCAGCTTTCCACATTTACTTCCATTTCTCCCTGCCTCGTATTTTAAACTTGAGACTTCATGACATCTCACCCCTAAATATTCCAGTATGTATCTCTAAAAAGTATGGTGTTTCCCAATATTAATAAGATGCGCTTATCACACTGAAGGGAAAATTTCTCATATTAGAATCAGGAGACATGTTCAGCGATGCACCAAGCTGTGGGTGAGCAGATGTGCTTGGGGCCCTGGGGGACTATCTGTTTTTTTCTCCTTATGTTATGTGCTGAGTGAAGAGCTTGAAATTTGGAGGGAAATTTCTGATGACATTGTTTGGAGAGATGATGACCTGACTGCAGCTCCCAGGTAGCACCTGTATTTGTATTTTTCACCCCATTTCACACATATGATACAATTCAAAGTGCAGAGGATGCTTAGGTCCCCTGGTAACCATGGGGCTCTAGGGACCACAGCTGAACATGGTTATTGAAAACTCGAAATTCCTTAAAAGAATCTTGTTTTATCTTTTTTACAAGTGTGAATTCTGCTTCCTAATCTCTCCATGTGTGTTTCAAATGTATTTATTAATTTATTTGTTCATTCATACAACAAATATATTTTGAGAACAAATTGTGCCCAAGCACTGGTTGCATATAACAGTGAACCTCAGTTGGACCTCTCACTCCACTTTGCTAGAAACTGGCACTTTGTGAAAGCTCCATGTTGATCTCATGGTTTCCTGTGTTCCCTGCCCCCCTTTTGGGGCACACTCTGCTTGCATTAGCACCCAGGTTTAAGAGGTGAGACTGGAAGGCTGCAGGCCCCAAGGAGCAGGAGATGTCCATGGGCATTGACTGATGTGGCCATCTGGTGAGGCACAGTGCTTTGGGTCAGTTGCTGGTGGTTCTCAGTCTAATTTGTAGAGTATTTGATTAAATAGGTGCTCATCATACACCTATGGTATGCTGGTCTTTAGAGGGCCTACAAAGATGCACAAGGTGGGTTCTTGGAGAAGGCAGATGTGTCTCAAATTAATTATATTCTGACGTTCTTAGGATCCCTAGTGTTCACTCCCTCTGGGCCCCCTTTACATTATAATCCATTATTATTCCTTCATTCACTTAACAAATATTGATTGAGAACCTACCATGTGTTGGGTAACATTTAGGCACTGGAAACGTAATGACGAACAAGGAAGAGCAGGCCTCCACCCTCACAAAGCTTACTGTCCCACATGGAAGCCTAACAATCCCTTTCTGTAGAATTTATGCCTGCCCAGTGGTTTAGTTTCAACTTGCTTTTATACATATATCTAATTTTGATACCATATTCCTGTGGAATAGGCAAGGCAAGCCTTCTTTAAAAGAGCAGTTTCAGTGCAGGCTTTGGAAGGGCCTTCCTTAGAGAGAGCCCAGTTACAGGGACACCACATTCAAAATTCAAGAATGCCTGATTTGTGCTTTTTTAAACAGTGAAAAGAGCTCTGAAACACATTAAAATTTTATGATGTGTTTTGCTGACTAAAATATTTTTTTGAGCAAATAATCATACAAAAAGAGTAGACCACATACTTAAAATTAAAACCTCCAAATAAGAAAAATATTTATTAAATAAACTTACCCAAGCCACAGTGACCTCTCTAATGGGCTTTCTCTCTGAAATATTGAGCCAATTCAATTCTTGGAATTATTTTAATCAATCAGTTGATGGGACATTATTTGAGGATGACAGTATGTGAGGTATGGTCTGTCGTATTGTGGAGTAAGAGTGAGAAGTTTTGGCAACTCCAGCTCTGTCACTAACTGTGTGAATCTGAGAGGCCAGATAATTCCCCTGGGATACAGCTTCCCCGTCTTTAAAATGGAGATAGTGATACAGCTTCTCGTTGCCTCTGTGAAAATCAAATGACTGATGGATTTGTTAGGCAGTTAGTGAGAAGTATAAAATACTTATTTATGATAATAGCACTAATTATTCCAGCAATGCTAAAAATTAAGCTTATTTGTGATGTCCAAGAGATGGAGCCTTTTGTCTTAGAAGGCTTCTCAGCTTTCCTTTCCATTTAGCTTATTCTCAAGAGCTTTCAAGGCTTGCTCCTAGGATGTTTTAATTTTGTTTGTCTAGCCACTGCTACAAATCTTGCATAATCCCTTGGGCTTAGCTATTTACCTGACTTCTAAAGAGTCTGCTTGCCCCCTGTTCCTTTTCCCTCCTGGCCATCCTGCTAACTTCTTGTCATTCTCCAGCTCAAAACTATTCCACGACTTCCACCATAGCCCATTGAAAACATACAGACGTCTTTACGTGGTGGGCAAAGTCCTGTGAACCGGCCTGCTACGGGAACCTTCAGTTTCATCTGCCCAGTTCTTCATCATTCAGTCTAACTTGGCGCCAGCCACATGGACCTATGCCTTATCCCCTGAACACTCACTAGACTTTCCCACCTCCTCACCTTTGCATTTGCTATTCCTCTTTCTAGGTTTGCTCTCCTTTTCTCCAAATGTCCAATGCAGCCTGCAGGGCTCCGCCCAAGGCTGCATTTTCTCTGCAGTTCTTCCCTTCTCTCGATTCTTTTCATGACTCTTGTCAACTCTGATGTGACATAATTTCCCAGCCAGGGCACATTTATCTATTAATGAGAGGCCAGACAATCAAAATCTTCTTCAATGTCTCCCCCAGATTTATTATTGATGGCAATGTCTTTGGAGCCTTTTGACACAGATCACAGTAAGAAATATAGTTTACACTGAGGCCTGAAAACACACACAGACACACACACACATACACACACACACACACAAAACAAATATTCAAGAAACGATAACTATCCTTCTTATGTTTAATACACGCTAGTGTTTTGTTCTATTCTAGCCTTTTATTAACAAAAGCTAGTTGAAACCTACGACATTGATTTCACAATCCACGAATGGATCACAACATACAGCTTGAAAAACACTGGTTTATGGTGCTGATTTTATAGATGGAATGCACGGGGACCTGGATTCTGATATTCAAAGTTAACCTTTTAGAACTAAAGCAAAAATCTTTCTCTCAAGCTTTGCTCTTGCAATCATGAATCTTGACTTTCAAGACCATTTTCTATGGTATGAGTTAAAAAAAATTAGATCCTGCATTCACTGCTTTGGTCTCCTCATGAGGCAATGGATGCCACTGATTCAGGAAAGTAAAGTCTCAGTTATTTTGCCAGAATTTCATCTTCTCATACACTCATCTTCTCATTGTTGATGCTGGATTTTGAGGAGATCCAATGAATAGGATCTTTCTAGTTCAAATTATAAATGAAGAGAAAGTTGGCAGCAGGAATAAGGTGGACAGAGGTCCACATACCACCTTCATTCTTGGTAAAATTGTTGGTGGACATGGCTTGGATGTGCGGGTCTCATGGGCTTGCTAAAGTGCCTACTCCGAATGAAACTTACCCTACCTCTGGCACATATAGCAACCTTCCTCTAACCCCCCAAACAAGTTTCTGCTCCAGTGAATCTTGATGACATTGTGAATTGCCTAAATTAACCAACACTGGCATTGTCCCACCTCTAGACTTTATAGGTGAGATAAGAAAAATTCTACTTAAGAGAGTGAAATTAGGATTTTCTGTTACTTACAGCTTAATACATCATAACAGGATATATTACTATAGGGCTGAGAAACCAGTGTGGGCAATTAAAAAAATTTTTTATTTAAAATTTTCCAGAATTTACCAACATCTTATACCCTCCCAAGCAACAACTCTCCCTTCCTCCCTCCTCCCATCCTCTGGTAATTTATATTTTCTGTCTCTACAATTTTCCTATTTCTAGCTTTTCATATAAGTGAAATCATATAGTATTTGACCTTGTGTGCCTTGTTTATTCCCTCAGCATAATGTTTTTAAGGTTCACCTGTGTTGTAGCATGTCTTATGACTTTATTCCTTTTTGCAGTTGAATAATATTCCATTGTGTGTATGTACCATTTTGTTTATTTATTCATCTGTTGACAGATACATGGGTTGTTACCACCTTTTAGCTATTTTTTGCACCCAGAAATTACTGTCATTCATTCCCTGATATCCAATGACTCAAAAACTGTTGTTTTTTGTCTGGTTTTTAGTTGTTTTAATTGGAATTCTATATCTGGTCATTGTTAGTGCATCTTAGCTAGAAATGAAACCTCTCAGCACTTCTTAACCCTTTTCCTACTTTAGTTTTTTTTTTTTTTCCATTGTGCTTATCAACATCTGACACACTTTAGATGTCATCTACTTATTAATTAATTAATTGATTAATTGTCTGTGTTCTCATTAGACTGTAATTCTAGGAGACCTTTATCTGTTCACTGATATATCCCTGGACCTAGAACAGGGGCTGGCACATCAGAGATTCTCAATAGTTATTTGTTGAATGAATGATTGCAGAGAGTGCAAACTTCAGGAGGAATTTGTCCAGGACCATCAGGCTGTGGTTCTATTTCTACAGAAATTCCCAACATTAGCAGAGTCTGTGCCTGTGGGTTGGATACTCAGTCAGTAGCAAGAGTCTAGCACCTACTCAGTTAACACCTCTCTTTGTGGAATACTTTCTCATTCCTCTTGCTGTCTCCCATCAGGGACTTGGCTTACCCAACACTCTTTAGCTGGGTCATGAATGTGGGGATCATGGATGGAAAGTTTTAAGTTTCTTTTCAAATTGTAATCATTTTACAACCAAGCGTATATGTGCCTGTGTTTCTTCTCTACACCCAACTTTAAGCAGCTGCCACTTAATCCTCATCTCTTTCGTTGTATAAAACATGGATGTAAGACGCCTTTTTAGCTTATATGGGTGGAAGTTCAGGTGGGAATGAATCCAAGGGAAACTTTGGCCTCACTCAGCAGGGGTGGGCCAGCAAAATAACAGCACCTTTTCCCACAGACTTCCCCTTGTCACAGTTGTGTGTAAGGATTTCCCATCTGTCAGGTGGTCCATCTAGCACTTATTGGCTTGAGGACCTTAAGCTAAGTGTGTACATGTGTGAGTGTGTGTGTGTGTCAGTATAGTGAGTGTGTTCATCAGAATGCTTGGAAGTTCTTGGGACCATTTTTCTCTATTTTAATTCCTGTCAGGGTTTCATTTTGGTCTCCAGGCTTTTGCACTGAGATCCCTTTCCTCTCATGCTTTGGTGGTTCCTTGTCATCCTTCAGGTTTCAGCTCAAATGTTGCCTCTCTAGGGAGAACTTTTCTTTCTAAACTGAGTAATGAAGGTTTTTCCAGCACTATTACTGCATTTACTACCCTCATTGAATCACAGCATTCTGTAATTATCCAGTTTATTGATTTGTTTACTTGCTTATTGTCAGTTTCCTCCTCTAGATGTAACATCGAAAGGGAGGGGGACCTTGCCTTTGATATTATCTTCTCCCCCCCACCCGTGCCTTGCATAAGGCCTGACACATAGTAGGCACTTAGAAAGTGTGTATTGAATGAATGAATGGATGAATTCACTAGTAGAGCAAG
This sequence comes from Cabassous unicinctus, assembly GCA_029593785.1. Lineage (NCBI taxonomy): Eukaryota > Metazoa > Chordata > Mammalia > Cingulata > Chlamyphoridae > Cabassous > Cabassous unicinctus. The sequence continues at coordinate 11,832 of JAQZBX010027482.1, read as the reverse complement.
GGACAGGAATAATAACGAGAGAGTGAAGAATTTCTAGGAAACACGTATTTATGCAAGTGGCAGATTGGAGAACCAGGGCCAAATCAAGAAGGGCTTTTATACCCTGCCGTGGTAATTACTGGACTTCATCCTAGAGGTAAGGGGCATTCATGGAAATGGCCTAGTCAGGGGAATGCACAGTCAGATTTATGTTTTAAAAAGATCAGTATGGTTGTAGGGTGGTAAATGGGTTACAAGAGAATAAGACTGGCTGAAGAGGGACCAGTTTGGAAACTTTTGAAGTAATCTAAGCTCAAGATTATAAAACCCCCAAATAAGCCAATGATAATTGAAGTGAAGAATTATTTTAAATACTTGGGGTAGGAAATAAATGTCTTGATTTAAAGTGGGGCATGAGGGAATTGGAATGGAAAGGAGGAGAAAAAGTAGACAGAAACTTAAATGGGTCAAACAGAGAAAAGAAAGATTGATGTAAAATGAGTCTGGGTTGGACCTCAGTGAAAATGGTGAAGTAATGACACCCCAAAGTTCTCTCCTCCATGAAAATAGTGAGAATACTGGCAAAAATAGAATCAACTTTTTCAGAACTCTATAAATTAAAAAAAGGCTTGCAGCTATCTAGGGTGCATTTATTCAAGAAAAACGGCTGAGTCTTGGTAAGAACATTGAGCTTTGTAGAGTTTATTTATTTTAAAAGGTTTATTTATTTATTTATTCTCCCTCTCCCTGCCGCTTGTGCTCTCTGTCTGCTCTCTGTGTCCATTCGCTGCGCGTTCTTCTGTGTCTGCTTGTCTTTTCTTCTCATCTTCTCTTTAGGAGGCACCAGGAACTGATCCTGGGACCTTTCAATGTGGGAGAGAGGCACTCAACTGCTTGAGACACCTTAGCTCTCTGGTTTGTTGTGTCTCTCACTGGCTCTTCTCTGTGTCTCTTTTTTGTTGCATCATCTTTTTGCACCAGGTCTCCATGTGGGCCAGCTTTCTGCGTGGGCCAGCTCTCTGCACAGGCCAGCTCGCTTTCACCAGGAGGCCCTGGGAACTGAACCTGGGACCCTCCATTTGGTAGACAGGAGCCCAATTGCTTGAGCCACATCTGCTTCCCACCTTTGTAGAGTTTTAACTTGCCCAATTCCTATATTCCCCTTCCAAGCTCCATGGTAACCTCCAAAACCAATAGCCTGCAATTAAAGTGAAAACCAGTAGCCTGTCAGCCACTGGAGAGGGCACAAAGGGCTTGGATCTCTCTCAAAGTCCCATTTCTAGAGAATAGTCATTATTTGATATGTCTGATGGTTCCTTGTGTCCATTCTCAGGGCTCTTTATTGGACTGATTTAGAGCTCACCTAGTGTGAATAGCTTTTTCCCCAGGTGGCATTTGTAGAAAACAATCATAGGCAATTGTTTAACATTGTGACTGCCTGAGGCAATAGATTAGAAATGGGGCATACCACAAGCTGAGCAAAAAGCCTGAAAGGAAAAGCTGGGGAATAAGATGTCCACAGGGGGTTTTGAAGAGTGTTGGCATTTTCTGGAGAATCTATAAGGCTATGCACATATCTTGGACTGTGTTCATACTCAGCAGTGACCTAAGAAGGTCCTGAATTCTCACTTATGCTCACTTTGAAGCTCTGCCTACAAGGAAGTGAAAGCTAAAGCAGAGTTGTCAACTGCCTAATTAAAACATACACTGCAAGCACACAGAGCCCCTTAGCAAAAATTGGGAGACCTATTGGTTCCAGGCATTTAAAGCAATCTATGTCTAGTCATTATCTGACCACTAAGTTAACTGACCAAAGACTTTAGTCTGACACATGAAAAAAATTGAAGACTTTACAGAATGGGTTTAGAAAAGTCACTAAGCAAATACACAAAAACAACAACAACAAAAAAGAGAATTAAGATGGTACAAAAATATTTAACACAAAATAATACAGTAATGTAGGACTAGAGGGAAAAAAAAGACATAAGATATATAGACAGGAAATCCCAAAATGGCAGGTATAAATTCCATCTTATCAATAATTACATTAACTATAAATGTGTTAAACACTCCAGTTAAATGGTAGAGATTGTCAGAATGGATAAAAAAATCATCCAACTATACACTTCCTGCAAGTGACATACTTCAGAGTCAAAGACACAAAGCAAAAGGAAAGAAAAAGTTATACCATGCAAACAATAAGAAAGAGAGCCGAGCAACCATACTAGTAACAGATAAAATAGACTTTATGACAAAAATTGCAACTTGAGACAAAGGACATTTTATGATGATAAAAGGGTCAATCCATCATATATGCACCTAAAAGCAGAGACCCAAAATACATGAAACAAAAACTGACAGAATTGAAGTGAGAAACCGACAATTCAACAATATTAGTTGGAGACTTTAATACGCAGCTTTGAGTAATGGATAGAACAAGTAGGCACATCAACAAGTAAATAGAATACATAAACAACACTATAAATCAACAAAACCTAAAAGAAATCTATGGAACACCCTACCAACAACTGCAGAATTGAGTCTGAACTATGGGATCAGGTAGGCAAAGTATAAGGAGCTGGGCTTGGAAATAATTAAAGAATGGGAACCAGGTTGCCAGGGATGTGCTGAAACTCAAGGGCATATGAAAAAGGCAAAAGTGTGTTCACATATTTGCATCCTCAGACCTTACATTTTCTGACATGAATCTCTTTACTCAGTCACCTGAGTCATGAGCTTTCATTCCTCCTCACAGGTACATGCTCGTGTTTAACACATTCTACTGTCATCTTAAGCTTTGCAAAGAGGTGGACTTGCCAAGTGGTGGGACTTTAAAAGATTGAAGACAAATGCATTAGACACAGCAGAGATGGAAGCATGCCTGAGGGTTACTGACCAATTCTGAAGAAGGCAATGCCTGGAACTGGTAGTCAAGAATGGTGCTTGTATTTAAAACACAGGTTCCCTCATCATTACAATACTGAGGTGCATCACTGTCCACTCCTGTAGGTGCCTGACCATTTTGGTACAATGGCTAAGTGCTCAGCTTTGGCTGTAGAACCAGACGTGGTCATGGACTTTAATTCTGCCACTTAACATGTGTGTAATATTGTGTGCTTAACCTCTCTAAGTCTTAGCATCTGCATTTATATGATAGTAATGGTAATAGTATTTATCTCATAGGGTTGTTGTGAGAATGAAATGAAATAATAATGTAAAGTCTTTAGCCCAGTACCTTGTGGGTAAGGAGTTAATATCCAATGCTTGGCAGATTAAATAGACTGCTCTTCAAAGAGATCAAATCTCTTTAGGCTGGAATTTAGAGCCCTGACTAGGAGAAATATGTATTTTTTAACTTGAGTAAATTATTTTCTGGAAAGTTATTGCACTAGATCAAGCTATATTAAAAAATTATTTTGTCCCAACAGCTCCCCATGGCCTTATTCCTTCCTGCTAATGTAGTCCACAGAGTAGAGGTGTGAAATGACTAAGCAGAAAAAACTCTGACCTGCTCCAAGCAGGATAAGTGTTTATTTATATTAGACAGGAAATATTGAGTTGCTTTGCTTCTGGCCAATGGAGGAAATCCATTGTAGTTTGAACCCCCTCATCTAACCTTTTTGCAAAATGTTGTCAAATGTAAAACTGGTCTTTATTGGTATAGCCAAGGAGCTTAGAGAAAAGTCAAGCTGAAGCTGAAACTATGGACCTGGCTAGGGAAGGAAGTGGCAGATCACCAGGCAGAACTGTGCTGGGCCCTGCTTTAGTTTCTTGGCTTCTAAAACAAATACCATACAATGGGTTGGCTTCACAACAGGAATTTATTGGCTTATGGCTTCAGAAGCTAGAAGGCTTGCTTGCTCGGGGTTGGTATCTCCTGGCTGGCTGGCAATCTTTGGGGTTCCCTGGCTTTTCTGTCACATGACAATGCACATGGTAGTGTCTTCTTTCTCTTCCAGGTTCTGGTGACTTCCAGTTTCTTGCTGCTCCCCATGGCTCTCTCTCTTTGGCCTTCTCTGTAAGGCCTCCACTTACAGGATTAAAACCTACCCCGATTCAGCTGTGCCTCACTGTAACTGAAGAAATCTTATTAAAAGGTCCTGAGGAGCCGGTGTAGCTCAGTGGTAGAGTGCCTGCTTCCCATGTACAAGGTCTTGGGTTCATTCCCTGGTACCTCCTAAAAAATAAAAAGAAAAAAAAGAAAGGAAAAAGTCCTATTTCCAGCAGGTTCACACCCACAGCATTGGATTAAGATGAAGAACGTATTTTTTTCTGGGATGCATATCTCCAAGCCACCTTAGGTCCTGAGAAAGTTCACATAGTCTGCAAGAAGACAGAGAACCCAGGGTGGCCCAGAGCAGGGAGTCTTTCCTTAATCTTTCCAGCTCAGGACTTTCATCTGTTTCTTAGCAAGGAGGGACTAGAAACTGATAGTTTTTGCATGAGTGTAAGCTTAGATTATCATTTGAGGAAATTGTAGCTAGTTTTGTTTTAGAGAACGGGTCATTCATTTTGAATCAACCCTGTTGTCAACTTTAGAACATCCTGAGTTAAAGACTCCTCTGTGTGTTGTTTGGTAAGATGCCAGAGTGAATAGAACTGTCTATTTCACTTAAGATTCTGGTTCCCAGAGTGGGCAAAACCAGGTGGTAAGCAGCTTTCAGAAAGCTTCCTTAGCCAGTTTATTTCTTCCTAATGACAGCAGAGGGTTCATTCCCCTGTAGACCCCCTGTTTCCTCCATTGTAAAATGAGAAACCTGGAGAGATGATTTTTTAAGGTACCTCTGGCCCTTGAAGCCTTGGATTCTGCTGTAACAGTGACATAAAACCCCAATCCCTGCCGGGTAGTGAATCTGCGGAGCAAGGGCTGCAAAGAAAAGTGTGTTACTTGGTCCTAGGGGAAAGGAACTTGAGCAATTTCCTAGTGACCTCATATGGCCATGAAGAGAAGGAGTGAGGAATAAAAGGTGACAGGAAGGAGATTTATGTTGATATATTAGGTGAGGGTTACTGGCCACGGCCCACCCTTTCAGCAGGGTTAGAAGCTGCTTGATGGTAACAGTATTTTACCAGCTAAGGTGAATATATGTGAGAAGGAGTCTCCCATTGGGAACTTTTCCAAGGTCTAATAAAGCTGTGCTTTGCTCCCTCTGACCTTGGCCCAGGGACAGGTAAGTCCCACAACTTCTGCCACCTTATAAACACTGAGATGGGCTATGAGAAAGGACTATAGAGGCTCTATTTAGAGGCTTAGGTCAGCAAGTAGGCAGAAAAATGTCAAAACCACTAATCTAATTGATTGATGGCCTTAATGGGAGTATATAGGAAAAAATTCTGCCTTGCACTGCAAATATTTCTCTAGCACTTTCATCTAGAGTACCCCAAAGTTAAGTAAATGCCCCACGAACACGCAGTGCTACTTTCCAATGCAGGCAGAGGGTGGAAATGAAGAAAAGGAGCCATAGCTGAGCTTGGATGAGGAGCATCTCCCCTCTTCTTTTCTGTTCTTTTTTTCTCTCTCCTCTTTCTTTCTCCAAACACCCCCCACTCAGATATTGAGTATTTGCTATATGGCACTGTGTTGGGAATGGGAACTAGATTAAAAATGCAAAATTTTGTCATTATTTTATTAAAAGAATTGTATCACATAAAGAACTTAGATAATGAATAATGAATAATGAACAAAACTTAGTTCCTACCCATAAGGAGCTCTTAGTTTAGGTTAGCAGACTGACACAGCATGATGGATAAGTGGTTGAAGTATCATGGGAACAGAAAAAGGAATAACTCCCTTTTCTAGGGCAACCAGTGTGGTGACAATTGAGCTGGGTGAACAGTGATGTGGAGGTTTCCAAGTGGAGGTGTGGGAGAAAGGCTTTGTAGGCATGTGGAAAAGTATGAAGACATGAAAGAGGGTGGTGGTTGTGGGAATGGTGTGGCATTCAGTCCCACCGGATCACAGGGCTAGGAGGAGGGAAGCAGAGATTGTCAGGAGATGAGGCTGATGTCAGTGGTGCATGATCTTGAAGGGCCTTGCCAATACATCTATTGGCATTGTTCAGACTTAACTTGTGTGGGAGAAGAGGGGTCATGGGTGCAAACCAAGATGAGGGTGAAGGATCAGCTCTCCTGGTCCAGAAGGGGAAATAGATGCGTGCACGATTAGAGCGGCAAAGTAGAATTAAGATGAAGGCAAGAAGCTCGCCCAAGTCTAATGTCGAGGTTCTCCCTAAGCCACCCTTGTCAATGGGAAAAGCAAAGTTACAACTGCTAATAAGTCTTGGAACTATCTCAGCATGAGAGGTGCCCTGGAAGTTCTGGAAAATTTTAAATTCAGTTGATTAGCAGGCAGGTGAATAAGAAGGATCTCTTTGCTGGCGTGAATGGAGTTGCTATGGATCCCACAAAATGTTCTTACAGAAACACATGGCACAAAATAAAGTAGATGTTTTCTCCTTGGTCTTGGGGGCTAATGGTGGCTTCAAAAATGTTAGAAAAAGGTTACCTACCGCCCCCCCCCCAGGACTAATCTATAACAAAATAGGTGATCTTGTAGACTTTGTCTGAAGCTCACCCTGGACCTAGTCTGGCAAGCACTGGAATCCCAATAAATGTGTGCTGAATGAATGAATGAATGAATGAATGCCTTGGAGTGATCACATGAAAGGTGTAAAGTGCCATTATCACAAATTTCTGGGATTGTGGTATGTTTTCAGAGCTATCAAGAGGGAGAGATGGGGAGAGAAGAGGTGGGAGAGGAGTTCAGTCCGGAATCACGGAAAATGACCACGTTGAAATCAGATCTCTGCCGGGTGTGAATTTGTTCCCGGGTGTCGGCCTATAGAGAGGGTCACCGACCAGCTGCAATGCTGCACAGGTTGTATTTTTTCCCCTGCAACATTTGGTAGAGCATTTCAGGCAAGGGTGGCGGGAGAAGGGAGAATTATCTGAACCAGATGTCCAGGGGACTATCTCTCTGACACCAGTGAGTAATTCGTTTTAAGTGGTTCTCCATGTGACCGGTCCGGCAGCTGCATCTCTGGCTGGCCACATCCTAACCGGGGAAGAGGTGAGAGAATGTTGAGGGCATGTGCATGTGTGTATGTGGGCTGGGATCAAAGGAGGAAGGGCTCTGTATGTGCTTATGTGTGTGTTTGTATGTGTGCAAGCAATAGACTCAGCCACCATGCCGAGAACTCCTTGAGCAGTCACTGTAACTTATCTGCTTCGACCTACCTAGAGTCTGATGCCGAATCAGGCACGTATTAGGTGCTCAAGAAAACACTTTCCTTTATTATTAGGAAAACAGTTGGATACAGACTACTTGGAGAGAAACTTATTTCTTTGTGTTTTAGACCAGTGTGCCTAGCCTCCCTGCGGCACTTGAATTTTGCCCAGTCCATAGACTCTTTTTTTTTTTTTTTTTTAAACTTGCTAGAAGACAGTTCCATCCATCTGCCCCAGGGGATCTAAACCCCCTCTCAATCAGAAACAGAGTGGGCATCACCACCCCAAAATCCTCAAGATTGAGGAATGAACAAACATAAGGGGGGAATGTAAATATGGACTAAAGTAGACTTATTCTAGTGATGGAAGAACTTGTAACATTGATATAAAGGCAGTGGCCACTAGAGATTCTGAGGGGAGGGAGAAGGATGAATGGGAGTAATATGGGGTATTTTGAGGGACATTGGAATTGTCCTGCATGACATTGCAATAATGGATACAGGCCATTATACATTTTGTCCAAACCTATAAAATTGTGCAGTGCAAACTGTGAATTATAAGACCATGGTTAGTAGCATTGCTTCAATATGTGTTCATCAATTGTAACAAATGTACCACACTAATGAAGGATGTTGTTAATGCGGGAAAGTGTGAGAGGGGGAGTGGTGAGGGGTATGGGAATCCCCTATGTTTTTGATGTAATATTTACGTAATCTAAAGCTTCTTTAAAAATAAAAAAAAATTTAAAAATATGAATAAGGTATCAGTTATACCTTATACTTCTTTTGAGCTGGCATATCAGTTTGAACTTACCCTTTGATTATAATTTTCATTAGAAATGCAGATGAATAAAGTTCTGAGAACATGAAAAGAAAAACCTTGCCAGATACTCTTTTAATGAGAATTATAAAAGATCCAAACACTCTTTTTTTAAAATGAAAACTGAATTGTTAAAACAACTGATTTTGTAAAATTACAAACTCTGTGTAAAATGATGCCTTCTTTTGCAAAACAATAAATAGAAAACAAAATTTAAACATGTATGATTTGCTGCAGATATTTGAAAAAGAAAATGAGTCTTCCTTGAGGGTGAGATGGGGGTATGAGATGGACTCAGGAGTGACTTGCAAGAACCAACCACTGAGGGTCATCCTGGAAGCTGGCTGTGCCAGCTGAGGGTGGTGTGGCCACGTGGCAGTCAAGGACCAGCTGCCCTGCCAAATTCTCTACCCTTCCAGAGCCCCTTAACCATGGTTCTATGTCAACCCCTGGAGTTGAGTGTAGGATGCCAGGCAAAGAGGGGTGTGAAAACCCTAAATTGACATGAGCTTCATGGTGGGAATAGGGCTTGGAATAGAAATTATATTGACCCCTGGAAAAGAAAGGTGCATCTCTTGTACACTTGAGTCCTTGTCCTGAGATTTGCACCTGCAACAAATGAGTACAATGAAGTGATAGATGCTGCGCTGGAAGTCCAGTGGGGTGCAGCAGGGACGCAAAAGAGAGAGAGACAATTCTCTCTGGGGAAATAGGGAAGTCTTCATAGACAAGATGAAGATTACTTGAGTGGAGTTTCAACAATCGGCCAATGAAAACCTGCCCTTTGCACATTTATTTTGATCCACAACAGGCTATAGAGAAGATAACTTTAAACCTGCAATGGCATTGCATGGCAGGAAGCACACACAAGGCATCACTCCATTAGTCTCCATCCCCTCTGTCCTCTCTGGAATTCCCTGGCCTGGATTCCTGAAGGTCCCCACTTTCCTTCTGCTACATGGAAGGAAGTGTGAAGCCTTTTGCTTGAAAAGGACAGGTCATGGAGGGCGGCCACTGCTCACCTCGAGTTGTCTTCACTGGGTCCCTGTGTGTTTGGCTGCCATAGCTCTGTCTATATCTTAAAATGCAGGGGCAGGGGGAGAGGAGAAGTGCTGTACCTTTCTTCCTCCATCCACAGCAGGAAGCACCACTGTTTGCCAGCACGGCTACCTGTGTTCCTTCAAGACCAAAGGCATTTTGAGACTTTTTATGTTGAGCCTTGTGCTAAATTATTAATGTGTTAACTTTATAATCCTCATAACCACCCCACATTCAAGAAGATACTATTACTAATCATATCTAACATGTGAGGAAACTGAGTAACAGAGAGGTTAATTTATATCTATGAAACACTTATAAAGCAGTTATTCTATACCTGGCTCTGGTTCAAAGCATTTTACGTGGGTTAATATATTAAATCCTTACATTAGCCCTAAGAAGTTGTTAAGAAACATTATCCAACACTTGGAAATAATGCAACTGAGGACCTGTTATGATCACACTTAGCATTGCTTAGCAAGCTCATTGTGGGAGGCAGGATAACGGCTCCCTGATGATGTCCATGCCCTGTGACTCTGTTGTGTTACATGATTAAAGGGGCTTTGCAGATGTAATTATAGTTGCAGACTTTAAACAGAGAGATTATCTTGGATTGCCTGGGTGGGCACAATCTAATCACTTGAGCCCTGAAGAGCAGAGACTTTTCTCCAGTGGGTGTCAATCAGAGAGATGTGCACAAGGGGAAGTCAGAGAGCTTCAAGCTTGAGAGGGACATGACCTGCTGTTGCTGTAGGGGGCCTCGTGGAAGGCAGGAGAAGGCATTCAAGCAACCTCTAGGAGCAGAGGCTGACACCTGGCTGACAGCCAGGAAGGAAACTGGGTCCTCAGTCTTAAAACAGCAAGGAACCGAATTTGGCCAACAACATGAATGAGCTTGGAAGTTGAATCTTCTCAGAGCCTCCTGATAAGAGTCCGGCTAGCTCACACCTTGACTTTGGCCTTGTGAAACATGAAGCCAGGAAACCAGTTGGGCTAACATGGACTTCTGACTTACAGAAGCGTGAGATAACAAATTCGTGTTGCTTAAAGCTGCTAAGCTGGTTGTGATTTGTTTCTGTACCAACAGAAAACTGATACTGCCTCCCAAGGATTCTCTATAGTAGTGCTGTCCAATAGAACATTCTGCTAAAACAGAAACATTCTCTTCTGCTGTGTCCAATGCAGTAGCGACTTAGTTATATCTAGTTACTGAGTACTTGAAATATGACTACTATGACTGAGAACTGAATTTAACATTTTATACTTTTAATTAATTTAAATTGAAACTTAAATAGCCATATTTGACATTGGGGCTCTGGAGGTGTACATTTGTTTGACTTAATATTTACTATTGGATAGGACTCAGACTCATTAACTTACCTGTCAATTTGTTGATTTTTGTCTGGAAAAGATGTAAATGTTTTCAGTCTGTTGGAAAAGATAACTCTAGAAGTTATGAGTTTATTGCCTTGTGGAACATTAACCAGTTTTATATCTAATATAGCAATTTTATTCTGATATTATTATTATTTTTTAGGAGGTACCAGAGATGGAACACAGGACCTTGTGCATGGGAAGCATGTGCTCAACCACTGAGCTACATCTGCTCCCCTGTGAGAATTAGTTTTTGTTTTTGTTTTTGTTTTTGTTTTTGTTTTTAGAAGGTACCGGGGATCGCACCCAGGACCTTGTACATGGGAAGCAGGTGCTCAACCACTTGAGTTACATCAGCTCCCTATTCTGATATTCTTTCTTGCATGCCTATAAAAACTGTTTCATAAATGCTCTTTGAACCATTTTTACCAATCTGTAGGCTCCCTACATAATGAGTTAAAATTATTTTTGAAAATTTATTTTGAAATAATTTTAAACTTACAGGAATGTCACAAACTAATACAAAAGTAACAGACAACTCCAGTATAATCCCTACACAGGTACTCAGTTTAAATAAACTTTTGACATGTGTTCATTCTATAGTTGTATGTGCCATATATTTTTTTAACTTCTTGAAACATGTACTATGATGAAATTGAGGCAGAGAGATGTAAATTATTTGCCCAAAGCTACATAGTAAGAATATGACTCTAGGTACCACACTCTTAACTCATGCATGAAAACATTTTGACTTATTTGAACATTGATTCATAAGCATAATATCAGAGCCTCTTGGGGGATATGCCTGCTTGAACTTGCTTTGGCGAAGCCCTGAGAAGTGATAGATTCATAAGGCAGAGAGATGCCTAGCTGTGTGGGCTGGTGGAAAGGGCCGAGAATATCTCCTGGTGGCTGTTTCTCTTGAACCCTCAAGTTTAAGTGATTTTTGCTTTGTTTTTGTTGAGGAAACTGTAGCGAGAAGGTACCAGAGCTGCTAGTATGTAACATAGCTAGTTTCCCATTTCAGAGACATCTGGCAACTTATCCATTGGCAGAGTCATGCCCAATAACTGCTGGAAAAAGGACTGCCCCCATCCTAACCCTGATGATGTCCTCATAAATTGAGAGAGGTTTTCTTTCTATAGGCGGTGGCAGACAGATGCAAGGGTACTTGATCTGTTGCTCTAGCCGTGTGTCAGGAGATTGCACCAGCAGTGAGGTGGAGATGCCCAGGGCTCCATGCTTAAGCCTGGCTTTGGGTTTTCCCAGAGCTTCCCTGGTGATTTCAAGCCCAGAGCACTGGGGTGACATTGAGAAGACTGTCCCCTTTGAGTTCTTCATACATTATTCTGTTTAAGGAAGACCATAATGAAACTGACTCCACCTTAAAAAAAA
>JAQZBX010027481.1:0-27500 GCA_029593785.1 Cabassous unicinctus | reverse complement strand
AATTCATTCTACATATTTTCTCTATTTTGTTTCTAATTTGTTTCTATTCCACTTTTTTATTCTTATATCACTGTACTTCTTACTAATGTTAAATATTAATTTTCTTAGTCCTTGTATGGTTCATTTTCTACCTTTTATTATTATTATTACTATTATTCTTTTTCTCTTCTTGTCTCTTTCCTTTTCTCTGGTCCTAATTTTTGTTTTCAAGGGAACATAGAAAATAGCAAAGAAATAAAATAAGAGGAATAAAGTGTCCAAGTGACACCTTACACACACAAAACAACAAAAAAATTAAACTCTAGAGTAGAAAGAGAAGCTAATCATCCAAATAAACCCATCAAGATAAACAGATGCCTAGACACATGGAACACATGGAACAACTAATCAGAGATGTTCAAACAAATATCATAAATCAACTTAATGAAGTGAAGGAAGAGATTAAGGATATTAAGAAGACATTGGGAGAACATACTAAAGAAATTGTAAACATACATAAAAAGATAATGGATATGATGGTGATGCACAATGCAAAAATCAAAAATATGCTAAAAGCACATAACAGCAGATTTGAACAGGGAGAGGAAAGAATCAATGATGTAGAAGACAGTACAACTGAAATCTGACAGATAGTTGAACAGATATATGACAAGATAGAAAAAAATCCAGCAGAGACTTAGGGATTTAAATGACAACATGAAATGCATAAACGTATAACAAGCGTTATAGGCATCCCAGATGGAAGAGAGAAGGGAAAGGGGAGAGATGAAGTGTTGGAGGAAATAATGGCTGAAATTTCCCAACTCTATTGAGGGACATGGACAAACATGTCTGGGAACACAGCATAACCCAAACAGTATAAATATGAACAGGCCTACTCCAAGACATACACTTGTCAAATTGTCCAATGCTCAAATCAAAGAAAGAATACTGACAGTAACAAGAGAAAACAGACACATCACATACAAGGGAAGCTTGATAGGATTAAATGCTGATTTATCATCTGAAACCATGAAGGCAAGAAGGCACTGGAATGACATAGGTGCTAAAAGAAAAAAAAAAAACTTTCAGTCAAGAATTTTCCATCCAGCAAAGCTGGCATTCAAAAATGAGGGAGAGTTCAAAATATTCACTGATAAAAATTAAGAGTGTCTGCCTATAAGAATCCTTCCCTTTCAAGAAATAATAAATGGAGTACTGCAGGTTGAAAGGAAGAAAGAGGAGAGACATAGAGTTGGAGGAGAGTGTTAAAACAACAAAAAGATAAAAAGAGAAATAAAAAATACATATGAAATACATAAACCTAAAGAGATTATGGCTAATGTAAGTAATTCCTTCACATTAATTACATTGAGTGTTAGTGGATTAAGCTCTCCATTCAGGAGACACAGATTGGCAGAATGGATAAAGAAATATGACCCATTTATATGCTTTCAACAAGAAACCCACCTTAGACCCAGGGATGCAAGGCAACAAAGTGAATGTTTGGAAAACAATTTTACATGCAAACAATAAACAGAAAAGGGTGGGAGTAGCTATACTAATATCAGACAAAAGAGACTTTAAATGAAAAACTTTGTAAGAGATGAAGAAGAACACTATATGTTAATAAAAGGGGCTATCTGTCAATAAGAAAGAACAATTGTAAACATTTATGCATCTAACCAGGGTGCCTCAAAATACATGAGGCAAACATTTAAAAAAACTAAGTGGAGAAGTAGATGCCTCTACAATTATAATGGGAGACTTTAATACACAGACCATATTGACAGAGAATCAATAAAGAAACACAGACCTTGAATAATATATTAGAGGATCGGGACATAAGAGACATATACAGAACATTACAAACATATACAGAAGGATATACATTCTTCTTGACAGCACATGGATCATTCTCCAGGATAGGACCACATGCCATGCCTTAGAAGAATTCTCAATGAAATCAGAAAGACTGAAATTATACAAAGTAATTTCTCTGACCACAATGGAATGAAACTGCAAATCAGTAAGGCCAGAGAACCAGATTAGGCCCAAAGATAAGGTAGTTAAACAACACACTATTAGACAAACAGTGGGTCGAGGAAGAAATCACAAAAGAAATAAGTAACTACCTTGAAATGAATGAAAATGACAATAAAAAATATCAAAACCAATGGGTTGCAGCAAAAGCAGTAATGAGCGGGAAATTCATAGTGATAAATGCCTATGTTAAAAAAGAAAGAGCTAAAATCAAAGACTTAACTGCACACCTGGAGGAATTAGAAAAAGAAGAGCAAACTAACCCCAAAACAAGTAAAAAGAATGAAATAAGAAAGATTAGAGCAGAGCCATTGAAATTGAAAATAAGAAAGCACTAGAAAAAATAAACAAAACCAAAAGCTGGTTCTTCGAGAAGATTAATAAAATTGACAAACCCTTAGCTACTCTAAAACAGAAAAAAAGAAAAAGATGCAAATACATAAAATAAGAAACTAGGAAGGAGATATCACCACTTACCACACTGTAATAAAGAGTATCACAGGAGGATATTTTGAAAAACTTTATGCCAACAAGATGGATAATGTGGAGGAAATGGAAAAATTCCTAGAAACACATAAACGGCCTACATTGATGAAAGACAAAATTGATGAACTCAACAAACCAATCACAAGTAATGAGATAGAATTAGTCATCAAAAACTTCCCAACTAAGAATAGCCCAGGACCAAATACCTTCACAGGTGAATTCTACCAAACATTCTGGAAAGAACTAAGACCAATCCTGCTCAAACTCTTCCAGAAAATAGAAGTGTAGGGAACATTGCCCAACTCATTCTATGATGTGTACATCACACTAATACCAAAGCCAATGATGCCACAAGAAATGAAAACTATACACCAAACTCTCTAATGAATCTAGATGCTAAAATCCTCAACAAAATACTTGCTAATCATATTCAAAGACACATCAAATGAATTATACACCATGGCATAGTGGGTTTCATCCTTGGTATGCAAAGATGTTTCTTTTTTTTTTTTTTAATAGGGAAACATTCAATTTTATTTATATAGAAATTAAAGAGACAGGTTTATTTTTTCCCAATTCAAAGTTCACCATATTTTTATGTTTACTGCAAAAATGTTAACAAATCAGTTTATCAAATAGCTTATAATTCTAAAGTTCATGTAGATAAACATATTTTCCTATAAATATTTGTCAATATATTTCTAGGGCTTCAAATATCCAAATCATTTCCTCTACTAGATTTTACTTTTAACAACATATCTGAAGGAACTATGCAGCTTTTAAAAAAGTTTTATGGAAAGGTATATAGGCAGAGGGAGCTCTTGATGCATGTTTAAGAATAATTGTTGTTTATATTTCTACCAGCCCTGTAATAGAAGACTATTTTCATTTTGCCCAATAGTGGCCTCCTGGATTTCATTTTTTCTTCTGGAATTATTTCCCACAAAGTAGAATCATAAAATATTAATAACAGAAAGTGCCTAGAAAGAGCAAGCTTAACCCCTTTCACATTTAATTTATTTGTACTATTCTTATTTCACCTGTTTTAAGAGTGTTGCCTTTATCAGACACTGTATTTAGTGTAATGTATGAATTACTTCACGATAGACTCTCACTCACCCATCATCTCTGATTAACAATTTAAAAAGAAACATAAACAAAATCAGGCTTTTGCCTCTTGTTGCACAGAGAGGATGATGGAGAATGGATGTGATTGGTATGTCTCACTGCAGAAACCATGTTCCTAATCAATATGTGAAACTGCCCAAAGTGGTAGTGACTTTCTCCCTCAGGTTTAATCACCAGGATAGAACCATAGGGCTGGCAGATACACCCATTTTCCACAGCATCACGCTAAATATTTAAGGCTTTGAGAAGACAAAGATGTAAGCTGTGGCTTATCAACAGTTGTTAAGTTTCCCAAGCAGTTTGCCAAGTTAAAATGGCAGGGGCTTGCAAATTTAAAAAGTATCTAACGCTATCCTTTTTAGTAAAATAATCACTGCATTCGAGAATATTCAGAATTATGGGTTTTCTTACTTGCATATGGGACTTCAATACACTAAACTTTTTCTCAGACTTTTATTTCAATTTCATCTATGAAGTTATGATTTGAACACAGTTGAGGATAATTATAAGGTTACCATATGATGTAAAACTAAAGTAGACCATCTTCACTTTAAGATGGTGGTGGAGGAAGAGGTTTGTTTATATCATTATTCTTTTTACTTAAATTAACAAAGACTATCCATAAATTACGATTTCCTCATTGAACTTGTGGAACTTCGGGCAGAAAGAGGAACAACAGCATCTCATTCTGAATAAACAAGAAAATATTAAACCCCCATCCTGGAGAGTCTGCCTATGTTATATAATATAACATATGTTATATTGACTAAATAATTGATAGTAAATTATTATTTACTAATGGACTGATTATTATTATTTCATATATGTTCTATATGATTACACTGATAATTATGATAAACCTTCCTTTAAATTTGCCTACCTTTATCAAACATTCAATGACTCTTTCACTGTTGTTTTTGCATCCCTCTTTTGCTTCTGGGTTTAGATTTCTTCTGCATAATATATACCCTTAAATTTTTCAGTAAGAGTTTAAATGAGATAAATTCTTTCTTCATGAATGCTTTTACTCACTTTAAAATTCTGGATTGATCTTTATTCTTTTGTAACTTTTTAAAGCAATTCTAAAATATTATTCCACCCTCTTCTAATTACTTTTTTTCTTTTTTCTTCTCTTTTTTTTTTCTGACGTACCAGGGCCAGGGATTGAACCCCCAGACCTTGTATGTGGGAAGCCAGCTCAACCACTGAGCCACATCAGCTATTGTAAGTTGGTTTTTAAATTTGTCTGCTTGTTGTTTTGTTTTTGTTTTCTAAAATAGGCACCGGGAAGTGAACCTGGGACTCCCATGTGGAAAATAGGCACTGAACTGCTTGAGCCACATATGCTCCCCTTTGTTTCTGATATGAAGTCAACCATCATTTGCATCATTGTTCTCCTGTATATAAGTGACATTTCCCCCAAGGTTTTCACTTTTTCATCATTTTCCAGTATTTTGAGTGTTGTGCATCAAAGTAGGTCTTCCTTTGTGCTGAACTTAAGATTTGTTGAAATCTTGATTTTAAAATTTGAGATTTTCAGCAATTTGGTAGTTATTATTACTATTATTTCTCAGTGCCATTGTGTTTGGGAACTATCTTCATCTTCATATGTGCTAATAAGAGATGAAGAATTTGCCAGATATAAAAAGAGAAATGCATTATATGCAGCCAAAGGAGAGGCAAAACCAATAAGCATTAAAACACACTGATTTGGAAAGGAGAGGATTTAAGATATTTTCCTCAGAGATAGAAGAGTTACAGTAGACACCATTGACAGTTTGAGGTGCTGATCAAGGTGAGCAATGCTTTTGAAAAATAGATTTTGTGGTCTATGCATTCTAAGCTGTCCATGGAATCTGGGCTCCTGGTCCTCCAGCATGCCCCTCACCCCCATAATCAGATAATGACACAAATGCTTGAGGGAATGGGTCCATTGGGTGTTTCTGGATTAACTAGTCATCATTGTCACCAAAGGCAAACTTCCTTTAAGTTGGAGAGCACATACTTCTTGAGGGCCATGTCACAGAAGGGGCATGGTCTCTGTTTTTTGTTCTGTATACATTCAGGCTCATTTAGTCTCTTTCCCGTTTCTCATTTACTCTACAGCAGCAATGCATCTCTCCAGTCCCTTGGTGTCCTGTCAGTCTCAGTTTCTTCATAGAAGATTAACACCTGATAATCTGGCCTGTTTATTCACTGAATTTCTATCTTTTATCTCACAAATCTACTCATTTCCGAATACACCCATTCATCTCAATACCTTTCCTATACAACTTATATCCAAACCATGAGGAGGTCCTTTCAGCTATACCTTCAAAGCATTATATAATGATCCTGAAAACCACTTGTCAAAAATTCCTCTGCTACCTATAAGATAAAATCATCACTTGCTGAAATTACTGCAATATTTTCCCTTCTACCACACTTGAAATCTTCTATTAAGCCAACATCAGGCAGTGATCTTTTATAAACATAAAATATCATGTAACTGGCTAACTAAAATGGCTGAAGTCTTTCCATCACTTGGGCTTGGGCTGAAATCTGAATTCCTTACCATTGTTTGTAAGTGCCTGTGAAACATCTTCCCAGTGTTGTGGACCAAAAGTAATTCCTCACCTGATGTGCTCAGAATTAATCAGTTGACATTTGGTTTTGAAAATAAAAAAATGTTGACATAGCAAAGACTAGCCCACAAAAACAGGAAGTGTTAGTTCCCTCAGATCTGCCTCCTGAGCTGGAAAGTTGAAGGATTAAACACAGAGAGGTGGGATTAGAGATATTAAGTCTATTTTGGCACATTCCATGTGGTTGGTTTAGATTAATGATTGCAAGTTGGTTATTATCTTAGACTGTGCCCACATTCAAATTAGAGACTGCAAGTTGGTTATTATTATTGGTTGATGAGTCCTGTTAATCTTGAGGAATGAATTTGTAGCCTGACATCAGACCTCTTGTTTTCTCTCAAGGATGGTATTTTTTTTTTTTACCTGTTTTTCTTGCCAATCTTGATTATTCTCACAGGATATTTTATGTCTCAGGATTATTTTAAGTTCTGTGCATGCTTCAAGAGTCCCAGTTTGTTCTCTGAAATCCTGTTGGCATCTCCCATTGGCAAATTCATCTGAAAACTAAGTGCCAAAAGAGCCCTTTTGATATAGCCTAGGGGTTAAACTCCAGGTGCACCAGCAAGGCAGAGAAGAATAGTCAATAGATCTGTTCTTTCACCATCATCCTCATCTCTTATATTTTCATCTTCACAGCCATCCTGGGCATCCACTTAGCTGAGGGGAGGCACAAGGCTTTCTCCACCTGTAGGTCCCACCTGATGGCTGTCACCATCTTTTTTGGAACTCTGTTCTGCATGCATTTGAGGCCCCCTTCTGAAACATCCATAGAACAGGGGGAAATTGTTGCTGTTTTTTTATATCTTTCTGAGTCCTATGTTAAATCCTTTGATCTACAGCCTTTGTCAATGTTTCTATTTCTCTCTCACAGTTCTTTCTGCATCCCACTCTTCCTTATGAATTTAGGTTTCTTCTGCATATTATACAGTCTTAAGTAGTTTTTTTTTTTCCGGTAGGGTTTATATGAGATAAATTCTGTATTTATTTTACTGAAAATGTCCTCTTTTAAGTTTCATTCTCAAAGAAGAGTTTATCTAACTTTAGAAATATAGATTGAAACATATTTACTCTAGGTAGAAAATATTTCATTTTCTGACTTCTAATAGTTTGTTGTACATTATGACTATACTACAAAGCTATTTTTTAAATCACTTTTTAGGCAAAATACCTTTTGTTCCTGGTTATTTTTAAAGATTTTTTTAAACTTGGTTATTTTCAGTTTCTAGTTTGGTAGTTCTTATATTTATCCTTTTCTAGTTGCAGTACTTCTTTGGCTGATCGTCTGAATAGGTCCATTCTTCTTGTTTATGTTCTCCATAATGTTATTTTAATTTGTATGACTTTTGAAGTTATAACTCTAACATGATTGTGTGATTATATCATGGCTGTATCCTCTTCCACTTTCAGCTTATTTTTATTGTTAGTGAAGAGGAAATTCCATTAATTCTTACACTGAGGTTTACAGACCATATGCATTTTCCCTCTTTAGAAATAGGTTTTCTCTAACTTCAAAAATCAATGGAAGACAGGAATGTTGAGTTTTGTCTCTGAAACAAGAACTGCCTTTCTCTCAGTGGCTAATAAAGGAAATATGTCCCCAAAGTCATCCCTTGCAGCTCTGTTAACTTCCTAGACTTCTCTAAGTACAAGTGATCATTTTCTCCATTGTGTGCTTTTTCTTCTCTGTAGCTAGAAACTTCAGTGCACTTCACACTCTATTTAATACTATATTGCACTTTCTCTTCATAGTTCAGTTTTAGATCTTCATAGTGGAATATTACTTAGCTGTAAGAAAGAATGCAGTATTAACACACAGGATAACATGGATGAATCTTTAAGTCCTTATGTTGAGTGAAGTAATACAAGCACTTCTTCCCTGCAATCTTCTCAATTTGTCTCAGTAATTATAATTGGATTTTTGTCTATTTCCTTTATGTATTCCCAAAACTTGACTTCATGCCCTGATCAAGGCAATGTGGCTCCAAAGTCATCCTTTCCTATTATGTCATCTTGCTAAACTTCTCTAAGTAGAAGTGATCATTTTCTCTATTATGTCCTTTCTCTTCCTTGTAACTAGAAACTTTAGTGCACCTCATACTCTATTCAATACTGTACATGAATTTTCTCTTCATGATTCATTTTAGATTTAGAAAATTACTCAACCTCTATCTTCTTCAGATTCTTCCTCTATAAAATGAAGATACAGTATTTTCTCATAGGGTGGCTCATAATTTACGGGATACAGCGAAGGCGATTCTCAGACGGAAATTTATAGCTGTGAATGCCAGCCTCCAGCTCCGCGTCTGCCAGACAGAGATGCTGGCTGCCCAGACCCGGGCTGAGGAGAGCGGCTTCCCTGCTAAGGAGCCCGGTGGGGACCGGCGGCAGCCAGGATGTTTCAACATAAGAAAATCAATCAATGTAATACACCACATAAACAGATAGGAAGATGTCACATGATCATCTCTATAGATTCAGAAAAAGCATTCAACAAAATACAGAAAACTTTCCTGATAAAAACACATCAAAAATTAGGAATAGAACAAAACATTCTCAACATGATAAAGGGTATATATGAAAAACCCATGGCTAACATCTTATTCAATGGTGAAATCCTAAAAGCTTTCCCTTTAAGATCAGAAACAAGACAAGGATGCCCACTCTCACTACTTCTATCTACCATTGTGTTAGATGTTCTTGCTTGAGCACTTTGGCAAGAATAAGATATGAATGGCATCCAATTTTGAAAGAAAGAAGTGAAAATTTAATTATTTGCTGAGGACATGATCCTAAACCTCGATAGCCCTGAAAAATCTACAACAAAGTTTCTGGAGCTAATAAATGAGTTCAGTAAAGTTGTAGGTTATTAGATCAATGCTCAAAAATCAGTAGTATTTCTATACAACAATAATGAGAAAAGTGAGGAGGAAATCAAGAAAAAAATCCCACTTACAATAGCATCTAAAAGAATTAAATACTTAGGAATAAATTTAACTCAAGATGTAAATGACTTGTACTCAGAGACCTAAGTAAATGGAAGAATATTTCCTGTTCATCAAAAGGAAGACTAAACATCATTGTCTATCCTACCCAAACTGATTTACAGACTTAATACAATCCCAATAAAAATTACTAGAATATTTTTTACTGAATTGGAAGAGCTAACTATGAAATTTATTTGGAAGGGCAAGAGTACCTGAATAGCCAAAGACATATTGAAAAAGAAAAATTGGAGAAATCACGCTATCTGACTTTAAGACTTAATACAAAGCTACCATGGTCAAAACTATATGGTATTGGCACAAAAACAGACATACTGACCAATAGAACTGAATTGAGAGTTGTGATATTGATCCTCACATATACAGTCAACTGATATTTAAAAAGGCCACCAAGTCCACTCAACTGGGAGAGAATGTCCTCTCAAACAAATGGTGTTTGGAGAACTGGATACACATATCCAAAAGAATGAGAGAGGAACACAATCTCATACTCTAGACAAAAAATAACTCAAGATGCATCAAAGATCTAAATATAAGAGCCAAGTCCATAAAGATCTTGGAAGATAATGTAGGGAAGCATCTACAGGATCTTGATTAGGAAATGTTTTCATGAACTTTACACTGAAAACATGAGCAACAAAAGTAAAAATAGATGAATGTGACCTCCTCAAAATTAAAAACTTTTGTACCGCAAAGGAGTGTTTCAAGAAAGTGAAAAGGCAGCCTACTCAATGGGAGAAAATATTTGATAATCATATATCTAATAGGGGCCTAATATCCACCATATAAAAAGAAATCCTACACTTCAAAAATAAAAAGACAAGCAACCGATTTAAAAAATGGGCAAGTTATTTGAATAGATACTTCTCCAAAGAAGAAATGCAAATGGCTGAAAAGCACGTGAAAAGATGCTCAATGCCACTAGCTATTAGGGAAATGCAAATCAAAATCACAATGAGATATCATCTTACACCCATTAGACTGGAGGCTATTAAATAAACAAAGGACTACAAGTGTTGAACTGTCCATGGAACTGGGGGGAAGGTTCGGGGAGTGAGAAGTCAAACTCTGGATTTGCAGGTATGTGGTAGAAACTAAAATGTTGTGAATTTTCTTTTGGCAAATACGGCAGGGGAGGGTTACTAACTTACGGTGTTGGATGTGGGGTGCATGCGGGACAGGGCACACCTGGGGCAGGCTTCTAGAGAGTGAATGAGTGTTCTTCTTGTCATAGTGTGTTATATTAGTGTGGGGAGACCCACATAATGAATGGGAAGTTGTTGGACTCCCATCCTGGAGAGTCCTGCTATGCTCTCAGAGAGGGGCAGAAGACTCTCGAGAGCATAAGCAGTGCCTAATAGGGGAGGACAGGTAGTTTGTCAAGCCCTCAATGTTGTTGCAAGTAACTAAAAATCTTGTTCTTTAAGGAGTGAAGCTTGGTGGTTGTCTTGGGTCCCGAGGGGAGAGGGAGGAAGGAATAGAATACATGGAACATGGGACATTTTTGGGGCGATGGAAATGTTCTACATGAATCTTGCAAATGATGGATACAGGCCATGTTAAATTATCAGCACACACTTTATAAAAGTGTATGGTCCAAAATGTAAACCATAATGTAAATTGACCACAGTTAGTAACAATATTTCAATATTTGTATATTGCTTGTAACAAATATACCATCCACATATAAAATTTAATTAACAGGTGAAAGGGGAAATGTAGGAGGATGTTGAGTATAGGGGAATCTCCTATATTCTATATATTACTTTTCTGTAACCTAAATCTTCTTTGAAAACAAAATGAAAAAATAAGACACTGGGGGAATGAATGGAAGAAAATATTACTACACATAAAAGACAACAGATTTTACAGTGATGAAAGACATAATGTCAATTTTTTTTTAAATTTTAAATGTTATTATGTTTTTATTATTCCAATTTTGTTTAAAATTTTTGTATTTTATTTATTATTTTTAAAACTATCATTATTGTTTCATTTTTTCAGATTTATATTTGGCTATTCTGTTGGCTTCATTTTTGAAGAAGTTTTAGATCACAGAAGGGTTACAACTGTGGCAAGGGAGGATCATTGGTGTGAGGTGTCAGTGATGGGGGATGCATGCGAGGAGGTCCACCTGGGACACACCTATGAGGCATATAAATTTGTTCAAGTGTTCATGGGGCATTGTCATGGTGGGTGGAGAGTCACACAATAACTGAAAAAATATTGAATTCCCACCCTGGGGAGCTCTGCCACATTCTCTAACAAGATAGCAAGAATCCTGAGTATAAGGGCAGTGACTACTGAAGGAGGATGGACCATTGATGAGCCATTGATATTGATGACTGTACTTAGGAAATTTTACTTTTGAAATTGAAATTTAGCCTAGTATTATAGGGTGCCAAAGAGTTACCTCCTAAGAGCCTCCTTGTTGCTCACATGTGGCCTCTCTTTAAGCCAAACTCAGCATATAAATACATTACCTTCCCCACAGTGTGAGACATGACTCCTTTTGATGAGCCTCACTGGCACCAAGAGATTGCTATCAAGAACCAGCTAGCAATGCAAGTGGAAAAGGCCTTGACCAAAGGGGGAAAGGATAAAGACAAATAAGTCTAAATGGCTAAGAGACTTAAAAATGAGTCTGGAGATTATTCCAGAGGTTATGCTTATGCATGTCTCAGCAGGATCTCATTGACTGCCAAAACAAATATTGCCTCAAATAGCAGGTCTCCTGAGGGCCCTGGAGACATCCAGACACCATAGGCAGGGCAGACATCTCAGGAGTTTGGTGCCCTGCCAGTGAGCCCTACTTGGGAATTTATGTTCCTCAGTGTGACAGAGTTGTGGTTTCCCTACACATGGTTTTTCTGACCCTTCTATTTGAACCTATAGCTAGTACTCAAGTTGATAGTTGTGTGTCCAAGAGACTTAAATCTGTGGGCTTTCCATATGCCAGCTAGGCCCTGAATCTCAACAGAGTTGCAACACCTACTCTCCAGTTCATTGGCCTCACCCAAGACAACTCACAAG
Organism: Cabassous unicinctus; assembly: GCA_029593785.1. Taxonomy (NCBI): domain Eukaryota; kingdom Metazoa; phylum Chordata; class Mammalia; order Cingulata; family Chlamyphoridae; genus Cabassous; species Cabassous unicinctus. The sequence goes on along the minus strand of JAQZBX010027481.1, from coordinate 15,205 downwards.
GAGATGATGATGGACAATCACCATACCAAGGAATCAAGAGAATCTGCAACTGCAATCAATATAGTGCTATCCAACTGCCCCATGGGATCTAAGCCCCCTCTCAATTAGAGATGGAGGGGGCATCACCATTCCAGAATCCTCAGGATTGGGGAATGAATGATGGACTAGAGAAGACTTACTGGTATTCTACTATAGACTTATTGTGATTCTAGAAATGGCAGAACATTTATCACTGATGTGGAGGAAGTGGCCACTGGAGGTTCAAAGGGCAGGGAGAGGGGGAAATCAGGTGTAATATGGGGCCATTTTCAGGACTTGGGAATTGTCCTGAAATTTGACACCACAATGACAAATACAGGCCATTATATATCTTGTCATAACTTACAAATTTCTGCAGAAGAAAGTGTAAACTACAATGGAAACTATAATCCATGCTTAGTGACAATGCTCCAAAATGTGTTCATCAATTTTAACAAATATACCACAATAATGAAGAATGTTGTTAATGTGGGAAAATGTGGGAGGGTAGGGAGCAGGGCATATGGGAATCTCCAATATTTTTTATGTAACATTTATGTAACCTAAATATCTTTAAAAATTTAAAAGTAAATTTTTAAAAAACATTCTGTAATGGACTTAAAAAATAAGAGCACATCTCTGTGATTAAACTGAGAGCCATTGAGTGTACACTTACGTGGACTGTACAATGCATGGGACCATATAACACAGTGAATAATGGACTATAGTTAATGGTACAAATATGAGATCATTCTCTTATGAACTATAATAAATACACAATACTAATATACAGTGTTAATAATAGGAAAGTTTGTGGGAAAATAAACCAAATATATGCTATGGACTATGGATAACAGTAATATTATGATAATGTTCTTTCATCATTTGTAACAAATGTGTCACAACAATATAAGGTATTGGTGGGAGGGGCAATGTATGGGAATCCTATACGGTATGCATGATTGTTTTAACTCACAACATCTCAAATTTTTAAAAAGTGAACATTTAAAAAATAGAGATGATGTGTGTACACAAATGTTCATAGCAGCACTTTTCAGGATAGCAAAAAAGTAGAAATAACCCAAATATCCACCAAAATAAATGAATAAAAAAATTCTATCCTGCTCAAACTCTTCCAAAAAATAGGGGGGAACACTCCCTAACTCATTCTATCAGGCCAAAGCATACATTCATATTCCACATGGTTACACTTCAGGTATTAGATGTTAATATTACATAAGTCATATTTTTTACTGTGCATACATTTATATTTCTCATTCCGATACCAGATAAAGATACCAAAATAAAACTACAAATCAGTACACCTTGTGAATACAACTGAAAAATCCTCAAAATACTAGCAAACCAAATCCAACAGCACATAAAAAGAATTATATTTTGTAGTAAAATTTGATTCATCATGAGTATGTGAGGGTGTTTTAACATAAAGTAATCAATGAATGTATATACCACGTTAAAACAACAAAGGAAAAAAAACAGGATCATCTCAATTGATGGAAAAAAGGCATTTGATGAAATCCAGCACCCTTTCTTGATAAAAACCCATAGTAAACAAGGAATAGGAGACATCCTCAACATGTTAAAAGACATCTATGAAAAACCCAAAGTTAACAACATATTCTATAGTGAAAGAATAAAAGCTTTCTTTCTAAGATCAGGAACAAAACAATGGTGCACACTGCCACCACTATTATTCAACACTGTCCTGGAAGTTTAGCCAGAGAAATTACCCAAGAAAAATAAAAGGCATCGAAATTAGAAAGGAAAAAAATAACACTTTCCTTATTTGAAGATGACCTAATCCAATATACAGAAAATCCTGAAAAATCCAGAAAAAAAGCTACTGGAACTAATAAATTAATTCAGCTAAGTGGAAGGGTACAAGATCAACACTCAAAATTCAGCAGTGTTTCTATATACTAGTAATTCATAATCAGAAGAAAAAACCAAGGAAAACTCCATTCACAATAGCAACTAAATGAATCTAATACCTAGGAACAAATTGAACTAAGAAAGTAAAAGACTTCTCCACAGAGAATTACAAAACATTGTGAATAGAATCAAGAGAGACTTACATAAATGGAAGGACATTTGTATTCAAGGATTAGAAGACTAAACATTCTACTTTGATTTGTATTTCCCTAATGGCTAAGTTTGCTCAACATCTTTTCATGTGCTATCTGGATATTTGTGTATCTTCCTTGGAAAATTTATCAAGTCTTTTGCCCATTTTTTCCTGGGCTCATGGGTCTTTTTATTGTTGAATTGTGGAATTTCTTTATATATTCTGGATATTAAACCTTCATTCAATATGTGGTTTCCAAATATTTTCTCTCATTGTGTAAGTTGTCTTTTCGTTTCAGGGTAAAATCCTTTGAGGAGCAAAAGATTTAAAGCTTGAGGAGGTCCCATTTATCTTTTTTTTTCTTTTTTAATTTTTATATATAAAAATTATAGAAGTATAGAAGTGAATAAACTATTGCCTAACAAAAGATCCTGAAGTTGCTTCCCTGTATTTTCTTCTGAGAGCTGCATGGTTTTTGTTCTTATATTTAGGTCTTTGCTCCATTTTGATTTGGTTGCTGTATATGGTGAGAAGTAGGGAACCACCTTCATTCATTTGTACATGGACATTGAGTTTTCTCAAGACCATTTTGGAGAAACTAATATCCCCAGAGAGTGAATCATCAGTTGGCCATAAACATGAGGGTTGACATCTGAACTCCCAATTCAATTTCAGTGGTCAGAATGTCTCTTCTTATTACAGTACCATGCTGTTTTGATTACTAAGGCTGTGTAATTATCTTAAAGATTGGGAAGTACAAGTCAAGCAACTTCATTTTTCTTTCTCAAGATGGTTCTGACTATTTAGAAACCTTACCCTCCATACAAATTTGATGATTGGCTTTTGCATTTCACCAATGAAAGTTGTTGGAATTTTTATTGGGATTGCATTGAATCTATAAATCACTTTAGGTGAGGTGTTTAAAAATGTTCCAGGGTTGAATGTGATGTCCCATCAAAAGCTAGCTACTTTTTGTTAATGTAGGAATTATTAAGTGGAATTTTATTTCTATTAGCAAAGCCTACATATTTATCATAACACAAAAGGACAAGTATTAAAACAATATTGGTTATTTCTCAAATTGCTCTGACTTAAATGTGTGAAAATTTTCTGGATAAATTCAGTTGCTCAGAAAATCTAGAGAGATAAAAATGATAACAAAATATTATCATACCTAAACTGCAAGGGCTATAAATATCAATCAACTCTAAATTTCTTTCAATTTTATCCCAGTGTGAACAAAACTCATTTTAAAGGACTAAATATTACAATACTAAGGATATGATGGGTATAAAATGGTATATATCATGAAATATAAATTTATTTACATCACATATACAAAAAAATATGGATTCAGCAATTTGTCATTGATTTGAGACAGGTTTTTTGTGTAAGTTCAATTAAAGACAGGATTCAAAGAAATCCTTATTTCTAGCTGGAGACTTTTCATTTATTTTTGCCTTACAAAGCTGAGCAAAGTACTCAAGTCCTGAAATCTCACTTGAGTCTAAAATCTCTAAGTGACAAAAATAAAGAATGAATTAAATGACACACTATTTTCATTAGGCTTTGCTAAAGAAACCTCACAAATATTAACAAGTTCTTATCAAATTAATCCTACCAGCAACATCAGTTTTGGATACATCCATGGTCTTCTTCAGCACATTACAGAAAATAAAATGGAAGTAGGAAGCTGATATATTCTTTTACAAAGGCTTTTAGAAACAACAATTACCATTTGACCCATCAAACCCACTTCTAGGTATAAACACAAAGGTTTTGAAAGCAAGGACTTCAGGAGATATTTACACACTGATGTTCATAGCAGCATTATTCACAAATGCCAAAAGCAATATAAATGTCCAACAATGTATGAATGGATAAATAACATGTAGTAATTTCTTCTTTACAAGGGAAATCAGAAAATACTTAGACATGAATGAAAACCAAGACACAAACATATCATAATTTATGGGATACAGCGAATGTGATACTCAGAAATTTATAGCTGTGAATGCCTATAGTAAAAAGGAAGAAAGATATCAAATTAAGAATCTCACTTGACATGCTGAACTAGAAAACGAAGAGCAAAGTATACCCAAAGTTATCAGAGGGAAGGAAGAGTAGAAAAGATATACATAAAATAGGTTAGAAAAACAATTGAGAACAAACAGAGTTGTTTATTTTTAAAAACCATCAATAAAATTAAGAAGACTACCTAGACTCACAAAGGAAAAAAGAAAAGACACAACTAAAATTAGAAATAAAAATGTTGATGTCACTACTGTTCTTACAGAAATAAAAAGGAATATAAGCAAATCTATGAACAATTGTACACAACAATTAAGGAAGGGGAAGGGGTGGGCGCTGTCAGTAATGTTGACCATGGTTCTGCGAAGAACTCCGCAGGAACCCAGGGGGCTAACGTGACCCCGCCCCCCAACACACACACACACGAACAGGAGGCCACTGGGCACTCCGTGGGGAGTTCCTGTCTAGTCCGCCCCTGGGGATGTCCTGGAGAAGTCGTGCCTTCTGAGCCAGGCCTTGCCGGCGTCCGCCGCGATCCGCGCCCCACCCCGGCGTGGGCGATCCCCTCACTAGCCTCCAGCTCCGCAGCTGCCAGACAGAGCCTCCGGCCGACCAGCCCCGGGCCCAGGAGAGCGGCTCGCCGGCCAAGGATTCCGGCGGGGACCGGCGGCCGCAGTAGGACGGTGCCAGGGCGCGCCAGGGCTACCAGAAGGTCAAGGGAGGAGTGCGGGGAGCACGATCTCCCCCTGCCGGCGGGCGGCGAGTCTCCGGGGGAGGGGGGGGGAAGGGGAGGGCCCAGGAGCGGCCCCTGACTTTGACTCTGGGGCTCCCCCACAGGCCGCCAGCGCCTGAGCCCACCTTGGGCTTCGCGTGGGACCCTCTGAGCTCGCCCTGTCGCCCCGCCGCCCCGTCGCCCCCTGGCTCTGCCACCCCGTCTCTCCGCGGCAGCCTTCTAGGAACCACCCGGAAGCACCTACGGCGACCAGGAGCCACAGGATTACAACCCGGAGAGCCTGCTGGAGGCGCATGGGGACCAGCTGGACCGCGCCCTCGCCCAGCACCGGGCCCGGACCACGTGGGAGCGCCGGTACATTGGGAGCCCTGCCTGACCGCCCCGCGCAGGACTAGAACCACCCCCTTTCCTGCCTGGTGAGGCTGCTCCCTTTCCGCAGCCCCCAGAGATGGAGGCACCATAGTCCTGGGAGCCTTGCCCCTCATCCCCTCCGGGCTCTGAACCCTGTACAGACCCTCTTTGACGAGGGCACGGTTGTAAACTTTCTTCAAATGTAAAAGCACAGTTCCATAAATTCTGGGGTGAAACATTTCTACACGCGTAGGTTGTGGCATTGGGGAGTTTGATTTACAGCTTTTCCGAAGGCGATCTCTTGTTTTCTGAGCCTGAGAAGAGTTTATTGGGGGGAGAAAGCAAGTTTTAGTATTGTTTTCCCAAAGGTGATATGCATTTTAATAGATTTGTATTTTTTAAAAATCTGTGCTCTTTAGATATTAAAAAAAAAAAGAATGAAAAATGCATAACATGTAGTATATACATACAATGGAACATTTTCAGATGGAAAAAGAAGTGAAATTCTGATAAGTACAATAACTGGGTGAACCTTAAAGACATCAGGTTGAGTGAAATAAACCAGCCGCACAAGTACATGTATTGTGTAATCTCACCTTTATTAAATGATTAGAATAAGTTAAATTCATAGAGTCAGAATGTAGAATATTGGTCACCAGGGGATGGGATGAGCTAGGGAATGAGGGTTAATGCTTAAAATATACAGAAGTTCTAATTGGTTTGATCTTAAATTTTGGTAATGGATGTGATGATGGTAGTACAACATGAACATAACTAACAGCACTTAATTGTATATGTCAGTATTGTTTAAAAGGGGAAATTCTAGATTGTATATATGTTAGTAGAATAAAAATAAAATAAACAAGCAGGCATAGGACTGCACCATGCAAATGATGAAACTTCTGTAGTCGATGACTTTTCATGAAGTGTAAAAATGTAACACTTATGCAAGTTGTTAATAATAGGGTGGTATATGCTAACTCTGTATTTTATTCATGACTTTTCTGTAAACCTACAACTTCTCTAATTAAAAAGCAAAATAAAGGAAGCATAAACAAACAACAAAAAATAATGAATATTTAGATTACCCTACCAGACAAAGAACCATATCCAAGAGAGGTGTATTTTGAGGTCAAAGGGAATATGGAATGACAACTGGAAAAAAAAGTATTTATAAATACCAATATGACGTTGTGTCTAGCTGCAGAGCTGATGCATGTATTGTTATGAGTATTCCTTATTTTGTTATAAATTTGTTTGCATGTATATATAAGTGGCTGCAGTTGTCTGTTTTGTGACATTTCCAACTATTTTTGAAAAAAACTATTCATTGTCATGTGCTATTCCTTTTGTTTTCTTTTTTCTTTTATTTTGTACATTTAATAATTGAATATATAAACAATTAAAACTAAAAAGTAAACACAGATGAATAAATACATATCTCAATTAAGTGTACTGGATACATATAAATTTTTTTTGAATCAAACAATATGTTACACGACATATTTGGTTCATAGTCACGCAATCATACAATATTTGTCCTTTTGTGTCTGCCTTGCTTCGCTCAGTATAATGTCCTCCAGGTTCATCCATGTTGTCATATGCTTTACGACTTCAGTTCCTTTTATAGCTGCATAATATTCCATCATGTGAATAGACCAGTTTGTTTATCCATTCGTCTGTTGATGGACACCTGGGTTGTGTCGAACTTTTGGCACTCGTGAATAATGTTGCTATGAACATCAGTGTGCAGATGTCTGGTTCATGTCACTGCTCTCAGTTCTTCAGTGTATATACCCAGTAGTGGTATTGCCAGGTCACGTGGCAAGTCTATGTTCAACTTCTTTAGGAACTGCCAAACAGTCCTCCACAGTGGCTGTACCATTCTGCATTCCCACCAACAGTGAATAAGTGTTCCTGTCTCTCCACATCCACTCCAACACTTGTAGTTCTCTGTCTTTTTAATAGTGGCCATTCTGATGGGTGTGAAATTATATCTCATTGTAGTTTTCATTAGCATTTCCCTATTGATTAATGATGTTGAGCATTTCTTCATGTGATTTTTTGCCATTTGTATTTCTTCTTTGGGCAAATGTCTATTTAATTCTTTGGCCCATTTTTTAATTGGGTCATTTGTCTTTTTACTGTTGAGTTGTAACATCTCTTTATATATCCTGGATACTAAACCCTTATTGGATATGTGATTTCCAAATATTTTTTTGCCAATGAGTTGGCTGACTTTTCACTCTTTTGACAAAGTCCTGTGATGTGCAAAAGCTTTTAATTTTGAGGAACTTCCATTTGTCTATTTTTTCTTTTGTTGCACGTGCTTTGGGTGTAAGGTGCACCCTACTACAAGAAACCACCACCTACTACAAGGTCTTGAATATGTTCCCCTATATTTTCTTCTAGCAGTTATATGGTCCTGGTTTTTATATTTAGAACTTTGATCCATTTTGAGTTGATTCTTATATAGGGGGTGAGATAGGGGTCCTCTTTCATTCTTTTGGTTGTAGATACACAGTTCTCCCAAAACCATTTCTTGAAGAGACTGTTTTGTCCTGTTAACATGGACTTGGTAGGTTTGTCAAAAACCAGTTGACTGTATAGGTAAGGGTTTATTTTTGGGTTCTCAATTCTATTCCATTGATCAATGTGTCTATCTTTATGCCAGTACCATGCTGTTTTGACCACTGTAGTTTTGTAATATGTTTCAAGATCAAGCAGTGAAATTCCTCCCACATTGCTCTTCTTTTTTAGAATGCTTTTGTCTATTTGGGTGTACTTACCCTTCCAAATGAATTTAATAATTGTCTTCTTTAATTCTGTAAAGTAAGCTGTTGGGATTTTGATTGGTATTGCCTTGAACCTATAAATCAGTTTAGGTAAGACTGACATCTTCACAATATTTATACTTCCAATCCATGAACATGGAATGTCTTTCCATTTGTTTAGGTCTTTAAAAATTTCTTTTAGCATTATTTTGTAGTTTTCTGAATATACGTCCTGTACTTCTTAGGTGAAATTAATTCCTAGGTATTTGAGTCTTTTGTTGCTATTGAAAATGGAATTTTTCCACTGATTTCCTCCTCAGATTCTTCAGTACTAGTGTACAAAAACATTACTGATTTTTGCCTGTTGATCTTTTATCCTGCCACTTTACTGAACAGATTTATTAGCTTAAGTAGCTTTGTAGTGGATATGTCAGGATTTTCTAAGTACAAGATCATGTCATCCACAAACAATGAGAGTTTTACTTCCTCTTTTCCTATTTGGATGCCTTTAATTTTTTTTCTCTTCTTTAATTCCCCTAGTTAGAACTTCTAATACAATATTGAATAACAATGGTGACAGTGGGCAACCTTGTCTTGTTCCTGATTGTAGAAGAAAAGCGTTCAACCTTTCCACATTGAGTATGATGTTGGCTGTGAGTTTTTCATATATGCCTTTTATTATATTGAGGAATTTTCCTTCTATTCCTATCTTTTGAAGTGTGTTTATCAAAAAAGTATGCTGGATTTTGTTGAATGCCTTTTCTGCATCAATTGTGATGATATGTGTTTTTTTTTCCTTCAATTTTTTAATGTGGTGTATGACATAGATTGATTTTCTTATCTTGAGCCAACCTTGCATACCAGGAATAAATCCCACTTTGTCGTGATGTATAAGTCTTTTGATATGCTGTTGGATTCAATTTGCAAATATTTTCTTGAGAATTTTTGCATCTATGTTCATTAGAGAGATTGGTCTGTAATTTTCTTTTTTTGTAGTATCTTTAACTGTCTTTGGTATTAGGGTGATGTTGGCTTCATAAAATGTGTTGGGTAATTTTCCCTCCTCTTCAATTTTTAAGAAGAGTTTAAACAGGATCGGTGTTAATTCTTTTCTAAATGCTTGGTAGAATTCACCTGTGAAGTCATCTGGTTCTGGAATTTTCTTTGCTGGGAGATTTTTGATGATGGATTCAATCTCCTTAAATGTGATTGGTTTGTTAATTTCTTGTATTTCTTGTAGCATCAGTGTAGGTTAGTTGTGCATTTCTATGAATTTGTCCATTTCTTCTGGGTTGTCTAGCTTGTTGGCATATAGTTTCTCATAATATCCTCTTATGATTCTTTTTATTTCTGTGGGGTCATTTGTAACTCCCCCCTTTCATTTCTGATTGTATTTATTTGTATTTTCTCTCTTTTTCTATTTGTTAGTCTAACTAGGGGGTTGTCAATTTTATTGATCTTCTCAAAGAACCAGCTTTTGGTTTTGTTGATTTTCTCTATTTTTTTGTTGTTGTTGTTCTCTTTTTCATTTATTTCTGCTCTAATCTTTATTAATTCTTTCCTTCTGCTTGCTTTAGAATTGGTTTGCTGTTCTTTTTCTAGTTTCTCTAGTTGTTCACATATGTCTTTGAGTTTAGCTCTTTCTTCTTTTTTAATATAGGCATTTAAGGCTATAAATTTCCCTCTCAAGACTGCCTTCACTATATCCCATAAGTGTTGATACATTGTGTTCTCATTTTCATTTGTCTCAATATATTTACTGATTTCACTTGCAATTTTCTTCCTTGACACATTGATTATTTAGGAGTGTGTTTTTCAGCCTCCACACTTTGCAAATTTACTTTTTTCCTGTCTGTTATTGATTTCCAGTCTCATTTCATTATGGCCTGAGAAGGTGCTTGGTATAATTTCAATCTTTTTATATTTATTGAGCACTGAATTGTGCCCTAACATGTGATCTATCCTGGAGAAAGATCCATGGGCACTTGAGAAGAATGTGTAATCCACTGAGTTTAGATGCAGTGTTCTGTATATGTCTGTTAGGTATAACTTGTTTATCATAATGTCAAGTTCTCTGCTTCCTTGTTGATCTTCTGTCTAGTTGTTCTATCTAATGATGTGGGTAGGGTGTTGAAGTCTCCAATGATTACTGTAGAAATGTCTATTTCTTTCTTCACTTTTGCCAGAGTTTTCTCATGTATTTTGGGGCACCTTGGTTAGGTGCGTAGATATTTATGACTGTTATATCTTCTTCGTGGGTTGTCCCTTTTATTAATATATAATGTCCTTCTGTATCTCTTATAACTTTTTGCATTTAAAGTCTGTTTTGTCTGATATAAGTGTAGCTAGCCCTGCTCTTTTCTTGTTACTATTTGCATGGAGAATCTTTTTCCAACCTTTCACTTTCAGCCGGTTTGTATCCCTGGGTCTAAGGTGAGTTTCTTGTAAGCAGCGTATGGATAGCTGATGTTTTTTTTATCCATTCCATCAGCCTGTATCTTTTGATTGGGGAGTTTTATCCATTCACATTCAATGATAATACTGTAAATGCACTATTTACTTCCTCCATTTTATTCTTTGGTTTTCATATGTCATCTTATTTTTGTCTGCCTTTTTACTCTTTTGGTTATCCTTTCTGTTATTCTTTCTTCTATACTCTCCTCCAAGCCTCTCTCTCCTGTCTTTTTCTTTTAGGTTCTAAGGCTTCCTTTAGTATTTCCTGCAAAAGCAGATTCTTTTTTGCAAACTTTTTAAATTTCTGTTTGTTTGTGAATATTTTATACTCACCTTCATATTTGAAGAACAGTTTTGCTGGATAAAGAATTCTCTACTGGCAGTTTTACTCTTTCAGGTCCCTGATTGTATCATACCGCTGTCTTCTCACCTCCATGTTTTCTGAAGAGAAATCTGTGCTATGTCTTACTGGATGTCCCTTGTATGTGATGGTTTGCTTTTCCCTTGCTGCTCTGAGAATTTTCTCTTTATCTTTGACATTTGACATTCTGAGTAGTATGTGTCTTGGAGTAGGTCTATTTGGATTTATTCTGTTTGGGGTATGGTGTCCTTCTTAGACATGTAAGTTGATTTCTTTTGTGAGAGTTAGGAAATTTTCACCTATTATTTCTTCAAATACTCTTTCTGCCCCTTTTCCCTTCTCTTCTCCTTCTGGAACTTCCGTGACATGTATGTTGTTGCTTTTTGTGTTGTCATTCAACTCTCTAAGCCCCTGCTCAAATTTTTCCATTCTTTTCTCTCTCTTTTCTTTTCTTTCTTCAATTTTAGCTGTTTTGTCTTCAGTATCACTTATTCTTTCTTCTATCATTTCAAGTCTGCTCTTGTATGCCTCAAATGTCTTTTTGATCTCACCTGTTGTGTCTTTCATTCCCATGAGCTCTGTTACTTTTCTGTTCAGGGTTTCAATTTCTTTTTTGCATTTGCTCAATGTCTTCTTGATGTCATTTATTTCTTTAAGTATGTTGTCTTTCAATTCATTTTTTTGATTTTGAAAATTTGTGTGCATCTTGCTGATTAGTTCTCTCACATTTGGCATCTCTTCTAGCACTTTGATGTATTCCTTTTCTTAGGCCATGTCTTCTATTTTCTTAGTATGGCTCATAATTTTTGGCTGATATCTAGGCATCTGATTAAGATATAGTTTACGCAGATGCTCGATTTGTTTCTATTTGTAGGGATTTAGTGGCAGAAGGCTGTGAGTTACTACTGCTCTTTGATTTTTGGCTCAACCTGAATTGTTAGGATTTTCCTGCCGGTTGCACAAAACTGGCCACTGGACTGAGTAATTGGTTGTAGAGTCGTTTTCTAGGGCTTTGGGCAGGGAGCATATAGAGGCCGGAAAAGGCCTCTCCTACTTATTTTTAATTTTCTTACATACACTTCCTTGATCTGCCAGGAGAATGCACTCTTTGGCAGCTCTCAGTTCAATGTCTGGTTGGAGTGTATTTGTTGCAACACAGACCAGATCAATGTGATAGAGCTTCTGCTCTGGAGGCTAGGAGCCTTGTAATTTAATCTTTGTCTGAGACAGTTCTCCAGCCTTCTCTGGCAGCCCCCTCCCTTTTCTCAGCTACAAAATATTTCCACTCCCCTCTAAGTCCTCAACAATCAGTCCTTGTTAGTAGAGGAGGACATCAGGAGAGTTATATATCTTTAGCCCCTTGCATGCTCCAAGGCAAACAATGGCATAGCCCCCCGGGCCTGGAAGGGCTCTTGGGACACAGCAGACCAAATTTGTGAGTCAAAAGCTGAGTCAGCCTTAGGCTGTGTCCTTCTCTCTCCCCTTTCCTGGGGCATCCACAACAATTATTCCTAGCTAGAAGAGAGGGAGATTATGAGGGTCGATTTTTCCAGTCCTTTGCTGGCTCACAGGGTAAATCGCTATGTGATGTCACCTGGCCTGGTAGGGCTCATGGGACACAGCACACCAAATTTGTAGGTCAGATACTGAATCCACCTTAGGCTGTGTCCCTCTCTCTCCCCTTTCCTGGGGTGGTAGATCCCTGGAGCCCACTTTGCCTGTAGTCACAGGCCCAGAGGCTGGAGAATTCTAATGTGACTTTGATGTGGGGGTGGGTGCTGGTAGCAGTAGCCCCTGGTTTCAACTCATGATTCTGTCTTTGCAATTTCCCTCCTGTGTCCCTGTCTCCTCTGGGGGGTGTCCAGTCTTTGCCTGATGTCCAAAATACTAGAAGATCCTTTTCGGGTCTGTTTCAGCCTGTCCTCTAGTATTTTTCTGGAGAAGAAGTTCCCATGTCTTACTCATCTGTCATCTTCCCAGAAGTGTCCATGTGCTATTTCTGAGGTCTCTGTTTCCTTATCTCAGCAGTCAGCCAGGGACCTGACAGATATTTCCTTCAATGCCAAGAGCTGGGGAAAAAACAAAACAAAACAAAACTAAAAAGCCTCTTCCTTTTTTTGCAGATTGGCTCTGAGCTGCAGCACTCCTTCATCTAAAACCTGGCTGCCCCCTACTCTGGCTTGACTGTCACCTCCTTGGGTGGATCCTAAAGATGAGCCAGAAGTGCAGTCTTAGGGTCTTGTTTCCAATACTGGGCATGCACAAGAATCCTGGGTACCCCAGGCTTCGTGTTAGCTCCAGGAGGCCCTTACCCCAATAAGAATCTTACTCCTCATCCTTGTCCTGCCCTGGCTTTCAGGTCTCCCTGCGGCTTGACCCATTATGTGTTGCTTACTGTAGGTAGATTGTCTTTAAATGCTTTTATCAAATGCCACCTGAAAAGCTGCTCTGTCTTGAGATAGATGAAATGAATGCCAATCTTTATCCCAGTCCAGCAAGGAACCCCCAGAATGGATAAATATGCACAATCATATTTATTTTTGTTCTTAGTGAAGGTCCATATTTCTTCCAGTGTACAGTATGTATAAAGTATGTTACAGTAAATGGTTTTGCAAGAGTGTGGCAGGAGAGAACATTGTGTTATAAGAATAGACAATTCATTTGAGAAGGTTTCTAAAAATTAGTGAAGATTAATATAGAAGTATTTGGAGAAATACAGTGCTTTATTTTTCAGATATGTATAGGCTAGTGAGAACAATCAGGTAAAATTTATGATCTATAGATGAGTTAGAATAATTGAAGAAGCAAAGTCTTTGAGTTTATGATCCTGGGAATAGATTGGTTTTGTGTAAAAATAAGGGAAGTTCATGTATTTTAACAAGATATCAGGAAGGAAGACAGAGTCTGTGGGTACAGATATAATAGTTTTGTATATTTGATAGTGTGAAATGGCTAACCTTGTCTTATGTGTGCTCTTACTTTGAAATTAAAATAGCATTAGTATTTATAAACTGAGTGCACTGGAAGGGCTGCTGGAAATTGAGGGGAAAAGGGAACAAATCTAATAGATCAAGGACATTACTGATGACTCACTTGCACTCTTAGATAATAAATGTAAGTTAAACCAGTCAACAAGATCATGCCTTATTCTGAAACCATGTTCAGCAGGGAGGATGGGTCCAGAATAGGCAGAGCTTTGGGTTTTGCCTTGTGAGTAAAGCAGACAGAAAGAGCAAGTGTAGTTAATGCAGTGTGAAATGGATTGATTATGTTGAACAATGATGGGATGAATACGTAAGAGAAATACTTAAGTTAATCTGTCAATGATCGTGAAATAACTGTAAGATAAAACCATGAACATATTAAAGGAGTTTAAGACATTTGAAATTGAAACTTGATGATGAAGAGAACACAGGCATGGACATTGAAGTTAGATTTGAGAAGAAATAAGGATTATTAAAGTCATGTGTTCATATACATTATTCACCTTAAGAGTTTGATAGCTGAAAGGACTCACAGGATGCAAGCAGTTTAAACTTAGGGAAGAGCTTTACAACTAGCAAAGGAGACAATATGCATTGCAAGGGGGTGACAACATCAGGCATGGACATTTTTGTGCTTCCACCACAACTCAGAGAAGACACATGCTCACTTCATGTCTCAAGCTACCAACAACATATACAAATTGGGAGGTATTAATAAGTCCCATCTGCTCAGGGGTTGGCAACTCTTATAGTGAGCTAGTCATGTAGGCACATTCAATCTATGTGGCCAGACTGCACCATCAAATCTCCCTCCCCATTCCAGGTTCTACCATATCAGGTACAAATCAAAAGTCCTATTGTAACTACAAAACTAAGAAGATAGGATTAAACATCTGAAACAACTCTGGAACTCTGATGACTGACAACCATTTTGGTTTAGTTAACAGATTCCACAGCTTTGGCCAAAGGTCAGTAGATCTATAGATAATCTTGTAGTCAATGCAGACTTACTATGCAGATAATAAGAAAGAAATTAATAGGACTGGAAGACAGGCAATGATAGCCATTGTAAAAAAAATATTGAGAAGAGAGCTGAGTTGATTGAAAAAATAAAAGAAATTCACAGCAATAATGGAAAAACACTTCTCTTAATATCAAAACCTGACTCTCTAGGTGTAAAATGAACACTATGTTCCTGTCAACAAGTGATAAAGATTATTGAAACAAGAGAGATATTTTGGTGAACAAATCTATATTTATAAATGAATAAATAATTCTAAGGACACAAAAGCAGAATAAAAGTCCTGGGAAGTTGGTAAATTACCTACAGCAGCACTCAAATTTAAAAAACACTGGGGCAAATAAGAATTGTGTGTTATTTTTCAATCAAATTCCTCAAATATTTAAGAGAAT
>JAQZBX010027480.1:0-28343 GCA_029593785.1 Cabassous unicinctus | reverse complement strand
AAAGGACAAATACTGTATGATTGCGTTACTATGAACCAAATATATTGTGTAACATATTGTTTGATGAAAAAAAAAATTGATATGTATCCATTACATTTAATTGAGAAATGTATATATTTATTCATCTGTGTTTACTTTTTAGTTTTTAATTGTTTATATTTTCAATTATTAAATGTACAAATAAAGTTAAATTTAAAAAAACATTCCTATATAAAAAATATATATATTTTTGGCTGCAGCTTAGCTGTACTTAAGTAAAATATATAACTTTAAAATGCTTATATAAGAAAAGAAGAAAGGTTAAAATCCATGATGTATGTTTCCTTTTCAAGAAGCTAAAAAAATGGCAATAAACCCAAATTAAGAAGAAAGAATAAAATAGTAAAAATAAAAGCAGAAATCAATAAAAGCAAAAAGTTTGCTATTCTAAAACATTAATAAACTTGATAACACCCTAAATAACTGATTTTTAAAAGGGTGAGAAAATACAAATCACCAATATCAGGAATGAAATAGGGCAACTCACTAAAGATCCTACAGGTATTAAAAGAATAATAAGGGAATATTATGATTAACTTTATGACAATAATTCTGAAAACATAGAAGATATGAACATATTCCTTAAAATACAATTTACTATAACTAACACAAGAAGAATTTGACAATCTGGACATCCTTAATCCTATTAATGAAATTGATTCTACAATGAGAATTTTTCTAAGAAAAGAAAGTTCAGGCTCAGAGAGTTTTACTAGTGAATCCAATTAATCACTTCAGGAGGATAAAATACTAACCTTCTACAAGCCTTCCAGCAAATGGAAGAGGAGAAAACACTTCTCAGCTATTTCATGGGGACAGCATAACTCTAATACCAAAATCAGACAAAGACATTACAAAACAGAAAATTCTCAAACCACATCTCTCACAAACATAGATGCAAAATTCTTTAAGGAAACTTTAGCCAATTGAAACTAAAAACATCTAAAAGTAATATATCCTGACCAATTGGGGTTACAACAGGAATGCAATGTTGGTGGAACAATTTTTAAAATTCAATATCCTCTAACCCATAAACAGAATGAATGAGGAAAGCTAAGCCATGTGATCACTATATTAGATACAGTAAAAGAATTTGACAAAATTCAGTAAAGCTTTATGCGGGTTTTTTTAAAAAAGACCTATCAACAACATAGATTCCCTAAATCTATAACAGGCATCTACGTCTAACATTGTACTTAGTGGTGAAACATTGCATGCTTTACCCTGAAGGAAAAGGGCAAAGCTGTGCACTCTCATCATTTTATTCATCAATATACTAGCCAGTGAATTAAAAGAAAAGAAAGAAAATTTTTAAAGATTAGAGAAGAAGTAAAATTATATTTATTCACAGATGACATGAATGTTTATATAGAAAATCCTAGAAATCTGCCCAAAAGGTCAATATACAAACCAATTATGTTTCTATGTGTTAGAAGTAGCAATTAGAAAATGAAATTAAATAACATCATTTACAAAATCTAAACACATAAATACTTCGGAACACATTAGGTAAAGGACATGTGCTGAAAACCACAAACCATTGCCGAGAGAGATTAAATAAGACTGAAATGAATGGAAAGTTAGGCCATTTTTCATGGATGGGAGGCTCATTATTGCAAAGATGCTGATGCTCTCCAAATTGAGTCACCACCTTCCCTGCCAAAACTCCAGCAGGGATTTTGTTTGTGTGTGTGTAGAAACTGACAAGGTATTTCTAACATTCATAAGGACATTCAAAGGCTCTAGGAACTTGAACAACAATGACAATGGTAGAGGGATTGTGCCTCCGCCGTTTAGGTTTTACTATAAAGCTACCTTAGTCAAAACTGTGTGGCAGTGACACAAGGACAGACAAATAGAGCAACAGAACCAGACAGATCCAGAAACAGATCTAAACATACACAGACAACCAAGTGATTTTTGAAAAGTACATCAAGGCAGTTCAATAAGGAAACCTTTCAACAGTGGTGCTGGAACAACTGAAAAATGTCTGGAAAAAATTAGTCATATCCCTGCTTTACACCACACACACCAAAATTAATTTGAGATGGATCAGAGACTTAAATATACAAGCTAAAAATGTAAAGCACCTAGACAAAAATGTACAATTTATTCATAGTTTGGGGCTAGAGGAAGTTTTCTTTAAAAGAACATAAAAAAGCATTAACCTTAGAGAAAAATTAATGATGTTGCAATGATGGATACAGGCCATTATATATCTAGACATAACTTACAAAATTGTGTGGAGAGAGGGTAAACTGTAATCCACGCTTAGTGGCAATGCTCCAATACGTGCTCATCAACTGTAACAAATGTCCCACACTAATGAGGGATGCTGTTAATGTGGGAAAGTGAGGGGGGATAGGGAGGGGGGCATATGGGAATCCCCTACAATTTTTATGTAACATTATGCAATCCAAGTGTATTAGTCAGCCAAAGGGGTGCTGAAGCAAAAGACCAGAAATCTGTCGGCTTTTATAAAGGGTATTTATCTGGGGTAGAAGCTCACAGTTACCAGGCCATAACGCATAAGTTACTCCCCTCACCAAAGTCCGCTGCCACGTGTTGCAGCAAGGACATCTGCAAGGGTTCAGGCTTCCTCTTCCTCCTAAGGCTCCATGGTCCCAGCTTCCTTCAATCGCAGCTGTAAGCTGATACAATATGTGTATTTCAATCTGTGTGAATTTTTTATTAAGGTGAAATCATACAATATAAATTGACCCTCTTAAAGTTAACAGTTTAGTGGTACTTAACACATTCGCAATGTTGTGTAACCTCTGTCTAGCTCCAAACATCTCCATCAGGGCAAAACCCCCTAAGAGGTCACTCCCCATTCCCCCTCCCCATCACAAGGGAACCAGCAGTCTTCATTCTGTTTCTATGGACTTACCTACTCTGGATATTTCGTATAAATAAAATCATACACTGTGAGCTTTTTTGTCTGGCTTCTTTCATTTAGCATAATATTTTTGAGGTTCATCCATGTTGTGACATGGATCAGTACTTTGTTCCTTTTTGTGGCTGAATAAAACTCCAGTGTATGTGCATACCACGATTTGTGTCTCCATTCATCCACTGATGGCCGTTTGGGTTGTTTTTACCTTTGGGCTATTGTGAACAGTGCTACTCATGAATGCTTCCAAGGATTTATTTGAGTAACTGTTTTCAATTCTTGTGGGTAAATACCTACGAGGGGAATTGCTGGTTCTTAACGGCAATTCTATGTTTAACTTTTTGAGGAACTGCCAAACTGTTTTCCACAGCAAATGGACCATTTTACATTCCCACCAACAATGCACTAAGTTTCCAATCTCTCCACATTCTCATCAACACATGTTATTTCCTCCTCCCCCTTTTTTTTTTCAATCGTAATTTCATCCTTGTGGGTGTGAAGTTGTATCTTACTGTGGTTTCGATCTGCAGCTCCCTAATGACTAGTGATTTTGAGCTGCTTTTAATGTGCTTTTTTTGGCCATTTGTATATCTTCTTTGGAAGAATGTCTATTCAGATCCTTTGCCCACTTTTTAACTGGGTTATTTGTTTTTTTGTTATTGAGTTGTAGACATTCTTTATATATACTGGGCATTAAGCCCTTATCAGATATATAGGTTTGCAAATATTCTCTCCCATTCTGGGAGTTCTTTTTGCTTTCTATAATGTCCTTTGATTTACAAAAGTTTTTAAATTTGAAGTCCAATTTATTCATTTTTCTTTTCTTGCTCTTGCTTTTAGTATCATATCTAAGAATCCATTGCCAAACATAAGTTCCTAAAGACTTATCCCTATGTTTTCTTCAAAGAGTTTTATGGTTCTCTCTCTCCTGTATTTTGGTCATTGCAATTTATATATATAAATATATATATATATATATCCTGTAATCGGCAAATAGAGATAGTTTCACTTATTCCTTTAAAATTTGTATGACTTACCTAATTGTTTTGGCTAGAACTTCTAGCAAACTGCTGATGGAAGTGGTGAAAATGGGCATCCCTGTCTTGTTTGTGATCCCAGAGGGAAAGCTCTCAGTCTTTACCACAAAACAGGACGTCAGTGTGGCTTTTCCACGTGGCCTCCATCATGCTGAGGAAGTGCCTTTCTACTGCTAGTGTTCTGAGGGTTTTGATGATTTAAGGTGTTTGATTTTAGCAAGTACTTTTTCTGCATCAACTGAGACATGAGGTTTTCCCCTTCGTTTTATTAATGTGGTGTATCAAATTGATTAATTTTCTTATGTTGAATTAGCCTTGCATTCCTGAGATAACTTCCACTTGCTCAGGGTGTAGAATCCTTTTAATATGCTGTTGGATTCAGTTTGTTAGTATTTTGTTGAAGATTTTTGTATTTATGTTCATAAGACATATTGGTCTATAGTTTTCTTACCTTGTAATGTCTTTGTCTGTCTTTGGTATCAGTGAAATGTTAGCCTCATAGAATAAGTTAGGAAGTATTCCCTCCTTTTCTACTTTTGGAAGAGCTTGGAAAGGTTTGGTGTTAATTCTTTGTGTGGTAGACTTTACCAGTGAAGTCATTTTATCCTGGACTTTACTTTGTTGAGAGGTTTTTTGTTGTTTTTTTTATTCCTGATTCAATCTCTTTACTTGCTATAGGTCTGTTTAGCTTTTCTTTCTTCATGAGTCAGTCTGGTAATTGCTGTGTTTCCAGGAATTTATCCAGTTTGTCTAGGTTATCTACCTTTTGGGATACAATTGTTCATACTATTCCCCTATAACCTCTTTACTTCTGTAATATTATAATGTGGTATCTCTGGAAATGAGATTTTCCCTTTTCTCTAGGATTTGCTGCTATTGATTGTTGAAGGCTGTGGGCATCCCTTAGTTAACTAACTTCTCCAAACTATTTTTGCAAAGACTGTATTCCTTGTCACATGTGGGCACTGAAATTTTAGTTCCATTATCACATGGGCAGCCAGTGATCTGATAGAAATTTCCTGAAAAGGCTGAAACCAAAAATAAAAGAAAAAAGACTATTCTTCCAGTCTTTGCAGTTTGGCTCTCAACTGCAGCACTCCTTTAATTCTAAGTCTGACTGCCTAGAATTCTTTTTTTAGGCTTTATCTCCCAGTTGTGCAGAGGTCACAGATCCAGCAGAGGCACAAACCTGAGGTCCTTTCAGGTCTTTTGTGCGCAGGCAGCAGGTCCTGGGCATGTGTGCTGCACTCTGTCTTCCCCAGTGTGCCTCGTGGCCCTTCCAACCCATAAGTCCCCCAAGACACTTCTTCCTCAGCCTTCTCTTTCCCAGACATTTGGGAAAATTTTCCAAAATGTACGCAGGGGATAAATTCACAGATATAAGAAGTTTGCCAAATTTCAAGGAAGGTAAATATAAGAAAAACATACATATACACATTATAATAAACATTATAATAAACCTACTGAAAACCAAAGACAGAGAGAAATCTTAGTGGGAACCAGAGACACCTTATCCTCAAAGGGACTTTCATGGTTAGGCTAATGTGTCATCTTGGTCAAGTAATGTACCAACTTGTTTGTTCAAGCAATTTCCTAGACTTTAATCATCAGTAAGTTGATCAAATCTATGCTGATGACATCTACAATCAACTCTGGAGATTGCTGTCAGCAATGAGTGAGGTCTCATCCAATCAGCTGAAGGCCTTGAAAGGAGAAGTGATTTCAGCATTCATGGAGAGAATCCCCATCTCTACTTCAGACAGCCAGTGTCTCCTGGGGAACTCGTGGAGGGCCTTCATTGGAATTCTTGGCTTGCAGCCTGCCCTACAGAATTTGGACTCATGCATCCCTATGGTGGCATGAGATAATTTTATAAAATCTCATACTATTTACAGATATCTCCTGTTGGTTCTGTTTCCCTAGAGAACCCTGACTAACACAGGGACAAAAAGAATTAGGGCTGACTTCTCAATAGAAAAGGTGAAATCCAGATGACAATGGAATATCATCTTTAAAATGTGGGAATGATGGATGTAGGATGACCGAATACCAGTTGGCCAGACCTGTGCAAAGAAGCCCCTTGCTGTCCTCACTTCAACTTGCTTAATTAACACAGTAGAATTCCCACCCAGGGGTGGAGTTATCCACCCCTTTTCTGATCATGCAATGTATGTGCAAGCGTGATTTCCTGAACATACTAATCATACAATTACATCACTAGCTATGTGTGTTCATCCATATGCATAAAAGCTAATGCATAATCAAAACAAATGCTAAGTAGTAACTTGGGTATTTAAGCCAGAGTAAAACCACAGCACAGGGAGCCAGGTCTGAGTCACTTTAGACTGACCTTGGCTCCTGTCTGGAGACATAATAAATGCAAGTTCTGCCTAACTCTTGTGTTAAAGTTTTTTCTCTGGTTATCCCCAAAGGCCCAGCTTTGGGGCCTAACAGGAAGGAATTCTTATTATTATTAAAGTTTATGGGCAGCAGCAATATCCTTTGTCTTAGTTTGCTACAGTGCTTCTGATGTAAAGTATCAGAAATGGGTTGGCATTTAAAATGGGAAATTTATTAGGGGTAAAAGCTTACAGTTCCGAGGCTGTGAAATGTCCAAATCAAGGCATCAGCAGAGATGCTTTCTCACCAATGTTAGATGCTGGTGATTCCGGGGTCCTGCCATGAGGTGAAGATGGCTGCCTTCCCCTCCAGAGTCTACCACCTCCCAGAGCTCGGCTGTGGGTGACCAGGCACAGGGCTTGTCTCTTACCGGCCTCCTCTCTAGTCTCTGCTGCTCCGCTATCTTCCCGAGTTTAGCTGTGAGCCATCGGGCATATGGCCTGTCTCTTAGCTTGGGCTCATCTCCTCAGCCTTGAGCTGCTCTGTGGGCCCAGTCTCCAGGGGGCTTTCTGCTTAAGCTTTGGTTACCAGCGATCCTTGAGTCCTCTCTCACAATGCAGGGTCAGAAAATGGCAGCTTCCTTTCTCTGCGTGTGTGTGTATGTTTCTCTCTCTTTCTGTGTCTCCATTCATATCAGACCCAGCAAGAAGGTGGGGATACAACCTGAGTCATCCCTCGCTGGCATAGACTAATCGAAAGGGTCTCACACCTGCAGGAATGGATTAGTTAAAAAACATAATCTTTTTCTTTTTGGAATTCACCAAACTCAAACTATCATATCCTTCAAAAATGGACATGAAATAAAAATGTTTTCAGGGCAAAAAAGCTGAGAGAATTTATTTCCAGCAGACATGCACTAAACGGAAACACAAGAAAAAAAAAATTCTTACTGTGGAATTTTCTATTTCTGATAGTTGGAAAATGCACTTACTAAAAATCTCTTCATTTAAGCAGCTCTGAAAGTGCTAATGCCGCCCCCAGCTCTAGTTAAACTGGTTTTCTATTAATCTAATGCTCTTTGTTCTTAGTTCCGAGAAGGCCAACAACCAGACCTTCCCAGCTCTGCTTGAGATAACATCCCAAAGGTCAAGAGCACTTTATAACCCAGTAACTCTGTAGCTTTCCTCAGAAACAAAAAGCTTAGTATCCCTGAGTGGTCACAAAACAATATCCACCTACAAAAAGCAGGAGTTCGGCATGCTTGAGATAACACAGGATTGAGCGACTTGCCCACATCCTCCTCGGGAGATCCTTAAAAAATCCAGCACAATCACTGACATGGCAAGAATACATCACATGGTCACCACTTGATCCTTGACCCCAAAACCCTTTCCTTTGCCTATAAAAACCCAAGCTCCGTTCTCACTTTGAACTGGTTTTGGGAAGATTCCCCCGGTTCCTTGCTTGTGCACTTGTAATAAATCACCTCCTCACTGAGAAATGTGTTTCTCCTTTGTGGCACCGGATCAGGTGGGCCCTTCTCTTGAAACAGTTTTTCAGGTGATACCATTTCTCTCTTTAGTTCTGTCAGATTTTGCATCACTTATTTTGAGGCTGTTATTAGGTGCATATGCATGAAGTTCTTCCTAATTAAGTAACTATTTTATTGTTATAAAATGCCCTTCTTTATCTCTGACAATGTTACTTGTCTTTACCTCTACTTTGATATTACTAAGGCTCATCAGTTTTCTTATGCTTTATATAGGCATACTTGTAGAGTATATCTTTTGCCATTCCATTATTTTTCTTTCAAATTGTGTCTTATACTAAAAGTGCAACTTGTGGAGGCAGCATATATTTGTGCTTTGCTTTTTATTAAGGCTGATGATCTCTATCATTTAACTGGACTTTTTGGAACAATTACATGTAATGTAATTATTGATACTCTTGGGTCTAAATTTACATCTTGATATTCATTTTCTATTTATCTTCATTTTGTATCTGCTGTGCCTTATTTCTTGCCTTCTTTTGGGTTGATTGAATATTTTTAATATTCCATTTTACTTCCTCTATTGGCTTTTTAGCTATACATTTAACTTTTTTTTTTTTTAACTAGGGAGTCTGAAAATGTTTAAAGGTGTCACCTTCTTCCTCACAGAGTCTCTAATCTGCTTACTGGAATGTGGATTTGATGGCTGGGGGTCCATCCACAATCTTATCTATGCACCTGGGGCCAATTCTTAGGGATAGTGGAAGGGTGAGCTGAAGGCAGGCTAAATGTCCAACAATTTCATGTACCAACCTGATTTGCCTGTCTCCAGAAAGCTTTGTGAGAGATAAACTTCCATCTTGTTTAAACTACTTTTGGGGGGAACAATTTCTGTTGCTTGAGGTCAAGTGTAATCCTGTTATCTTATTTCATTTACCATAATTTATCAACTAATATAAATGAGTAACAATAAATATATTTGAGTGTTCGTCCTAATTTTAAGGGTTATAGTACCAGGAACCCCTGTCCTGGTAATTCCAGAAGTCATGAGATTACAGATGATAAATTACTTAAAAGATACTGTAGCAGTTTGGCAGTTTGATGTAATTATGAATTCCAAAAATAGATATTGGATTATGCTTGTAAACTGGTCTGTTAATCTGGGCGTGATTAAGTTATGATTAGGGCATTGACTGGGTCAGTAGGGCGTTGAGCCCCACCCCTTGGTGGGTGGGGTCTCAAGATAAAAGACATTGCAAAGGACAGAATTGGAGTAGTTTTTTGTTGGAGTTTTGATACTAGAGCCCGAGGAGGCGAGCAGACGGAGGAGCTTGGTCGTGAGGAAGGAGAGAAGGCCCCTGGATAGAGACGAGCCATTCGCCTGATAGTCTACAGTTGGCCTTGTGGAGAGAGGCAAAGCCTAGAGAGCCTCATAGTCTACAGCTGACCTTCTGGAGGAAACAGAGGAGCTGAGCCCAGAGAGAAACGGAGCCCGGGAAGAGAGGAACCCAAGAAGCCTGAACTCTGGCAAATGTCGGCAGCTGTCTTGCTCTAACACGTGGCAACAGACTTTGGTGAAGGAAGAAACTTATGTTTTATGGCCTGGTAACTGTGAGCTTCTACCTCAAATAAATACCCTTTATAAAGACCAACAGATTTCTGGTATTTTGCATCAGCACCCCTTTGGCTGACTAATACAGATATATTTCATTAGCTTTATTTATCATTTCCCCTGCTATAAACTAGGAGACACTATTTGCATGTTGCATACAAGTTACCAAGTTTTTTGGTACATGAGACAGGGTCTCATAAACCCTAAAGCCCCCTTCTTACTGACTTACTAAGCCAGACCCAGGGTCAGCCACATAAACATCATTAAACTACAACCCACAAAATAATATTACACAGCATATTCTTTGTATATATAGCCAACAATCCCATAATAATACTTCTCTCCTTTCTCCACTAGATAAGTTTTCACCTGAGCAGAAGAAGCTGACCTGCCTCAGTCAACCCCACACATTTCCCTCCTCCCCTCCAGGTATAGCTGTGCAATTCTGCGAATTCACTTACATGGCCTAAACATGCCTCATTTCTCCCAATCAGCACTGGCGGCATCTCTGGGCCCATTCTGTTTACTGCTCTACTTCACTTCAACTACTTACTCTGCTTGCAGAGTGGTTGCTGCTGAATCCTTGCTGGATGGTAAGTCAGTGAAAGAAATCCTTCCACATTCTCATAATACAATGAATCATCGAATCAGAGATTTAGCTGCAGGCATAAAAATTGAGTTAATGCACTCTCTTAAAGAATATTTGAACAAATCTACAAACATTGCTGGGCTTGTGTTTTCCTTGTATTCACCTGGCATCAGCACTAACTAGTTATTGAAGATGGTTTTTATGGGAATGCTTGGCAACAAACAAAGGTCCTGGCATATTCAAAATGTTGAATAACTGTTTTGAATCTCGTTGTTTACTCTGGAACAATTGTGTTGAGATCTGCAGTGACAGTGCAAAAGTATGATGGGAAAATCTGCTGTATCAGCTCAAATCAAGTGGCAACAAACTGTACTTGTAGCAGTCATTTTATCTTCTACGATCATTATACCTTCACAGTAATTTTTCAAAAGCCATCTTCAGTAAGAATTGCCCTTGATCTTTGATGAAGCAGTAAAATTATTAATTTTTATTAAATCTGGACCCCTGAGTACATGTCTTTCTCACGTTTTATGTGGCAAAATGGGAAGTGTGTATAAATCATTTTCGTTGCATGTCAAAGAACAGTGACTTTCTCAAACTGAAGAACTTTTGTGATTCAGGTGAGAACGGAACTAGCCTCTTCATTCCATAGATCACCATTTTCACTTGGAAGAATGACTGGTAGATCAACTATGAGTATTCAGACTAGGATATCTGGAAGAAAGTTTCTCAAAAATGAAAAAAGTTAGCTTGACATCTCAAGAGAAACAATGATTCAATATGGGTTTTGCAGCTGAAATCTAGAATTTTGAAAAGCCTCTATCTGCTACCTTGAGTTTAATAGATTCACAATAGTTAAAAGAGTTTTCTGGTGAGATCCGTGGTGATATTAACAAATGTGTTTAGATAGATAGATAGATGATGGATAGATAGATGATAGATAGATAGATAGATGGATGGATATTAGATAGATGGATGGAGATTGGGTCCTGCTGAAAGGGAAGCAGGACATGCCCTGAAAGAAGAAACGGGAAGACCCAAGCGGGGCCTCCCTGCAATGGGGCTGGCTGCAGTTCTGAAGAAAGAGACATTAGCACCAGGGTGGTCAGTCCAAAAGCATGTATTGGGGGAACCTATGTACAGAGAACTGCAGCTACCTCATGACGGACAGTGAGACAGCAAGAAGGTCACCTGCGTAGTCTGCGTCCATGGCAGCCACTCTCCAGGTTATATATGGTTGAAGAACAAAGGTGACTAAGTGCCAGGGGCTTGTAGGGAAGTACTGAGAAAACATTTTGGTATGGGCTCTTTTCTCAAAACAAAATGGGATTGTGGCAGGCTATGCTCAAGGCGATAGCCGCCAAAGCTTGGCGTGCTTCCAGGGTATTACAGAAGCTGAAGTCTGGGGAGGTGGGCAGGGACGAGGCCGATCCTTGGTCAGGCAGGAGAAGCTCTATGTGTCACACAATAGATGGTAGACAGACAGACAGACAGACAGATAGATAGATAGATAGGTAGGTAGATAGATATGGTAGGTAGGTAAGTAGGTAGGTAGGCAGATAGATAGATAGATACATAGATAGATGATAGATAGATAGATAGATAGATAGATAGATAGATAGATAGATAGATAGATAATGGTAGGTAGATAAGTAGGTAGGTAGGTAGGCAGATAGATAGATAGATAGATAGATTGATAGAAGGCAGATTTATGAACTATGTCAATATTTAGAAGATCTGCATAACTCAGTAAACTGTTTTCCAATTCATGTTACAAAATCACACATAGGTAAAAGATTTGATCAAAGTGCAATTTAGTTCAATGAATCTTAATTAACAGAGTGTCAGTTCATTGATATGGTTTCAGAGTCCATATTGCAACTAATCTTTAAGAAACTACCACTTCCCAAATTTTAGTGTTGTTTGAAAGAAAAATATTTTAAATTTCAAAGAATAGTATCTGAAAGGGCTATAAAATCCTCTTTCCATTTCTGGCTTCACAGCTGTGTGAGGCTGAATTTTCTTTGTATCAGATTATATGCAGAAACACATGAAAATCCAGCTGTCTTCCCACAAACCAGACATATATTTGCAAAACATATAAAACAATCCTGCTCTTCTTACTAAAACTTTTTGTTTTGGAAAGTGTAGCTATTTTTCATAAAAAGAATCCTATTCATGTTAACATGTAATGGGTTTATTATTTTTATTTTTAAATGATTTCATAAACTAAACATTTAAAATTTTTTCAGTTTAAATTTTTAATATAGTAAATATCAACAGATATAAACCACATAAAGAAATTCTCCTTGGGTCTTGAGACCACATTGTTTGAGAATCACTGTCATAGATTTGTAAAAGATTTACCAAGAGAGGAAAATGTGTGCCTTTGTCATCAAGTGTCCAGTTGGGTGAGAGGCTGGTGCTGGCCGAGACAGGGCCCTGAGCAGTAGAAATGCATCTGTGCTTTGGGAAGACATGATTCAACATGCTCTCCTCCAGCCAGCAGGAAACATGCCCTCATATCTCTTTTCTCACGTGTTTCCCTAATAGTTGATGCTGGGAAGTACAAGCCTGGAATGGCCACACAAGTTTCCCCATCATTGGACAAATCTCTCATCCCACTGAAGGTGGTAGCCCAGACACAGTGGGAGTCGGAGAGTGAGACTGAGCCGCTTCAGGATGTGCTTCTTCCTCGGGAAGTTCAGGAGCCTGGGCTAGGCATGCTGCCTCCACCAGAGTTCAGAACCCCCAGGCTTTCACATGTGTTTCTGAACTTTCTCCGACAGTAGGACCCCTCCTCCTCAGCCTTGCTGTGTGTCCCAATACTTGACGCCATCAGCGACACAGACAGATGCAGTTTCTAAGAGGGCAACGTGACTTCAGGTGGAGTAGAGTCCGCCCTTCCCACCCAACCCAACTGAAGCCCACCTTGAAGGCTTTGTAGAGAGACAGGGGTGTCCCGGGCAGGAGGCGTGAAGGCAGGCAAATTGGGAGGGATGGGGGAGATCGTGGCTGAGGGAGCCAGGGAAGAGCGCCCCACACGGAGGATGGTGGTCCTCGAAGGGCACTCTGCCAGGTGATTTCAAGGGGCATTGTAGGGCGGGGCGGTCCAATAAGGCTTTGCTCTCAAAATGCTCCAGATATTTCAGTCTTGAACATTACCTGACGTAACAGAGGCAAAGTGGCCAGCACTTCCTAGCTGCACACGTGCCGTCGAGGTTCATCTCATATAAAATGTTAAGGGACGAGAGTGGTTCTGAGAAGAGGCAGGAATGTGGCCACGGAGGCCAGGTGTGGGGATGAGGCAACACAAGGGAGGAAACGGAGGGGGGATGAGAGACATGGAGATAGTGTCCTGAGATGAAGCTCTGGATTCTCATTGGCCGGTGACCCCAACACAGGAAAACACAGGGGGCCTGGCACATCTTGATAGCACTTAGACCTCCACTCTCTCAAAGGCTCCCGAGTCCAGATTAGACTCTCCAAAGATCTTCTGACCTTCACAGCCTGCACTTGCGCCAAAGGTAAGAGGTGTCCACCTCCTTCTCCTTTTCCCAGGGATTTCAACCTGTGTCTGCTTGAGCTCCTTTGAGCTTCCTTGTTTTCCCGAGTTCTTCTGCACTGCTACTTCCATCATTTCTTCCCCACACTACCATCGCTCTGTCATTGACCCAACCATTGTCTCCCTGCACGGTGGGCTTTGATGCCAAAGACACACACCTTTTGTGCACAGGATTCTCCAGCGGGGTTCTGCCCAGTTTGGGCCAACACATTTCCTCTCTGCTCTGCCAACCCTACTCTACCCCCCACATCCTTATCCAATTATGTATGGACTGACCTGTACCATTTTTGCATTACTACTACATGGCACTGATAATAATAATAATAAAAAAGACATTTTACCTTTAACCACAAAAGTCTGAAATGGAGCAGCTAATGACGCCAGCAGTCACGTAGTCCTCAAAGTGGCCAAATATGAGCCCACCACGATCAAAGATGGCTGTGGCATCTTGAATATCCTCCAGCCACCGAACCAATGTGACCAGCTTTCAGGAGCAGGTTCTCTCTTAAGAGTGTGTCCCAAGGTATTTTGGTGGGAGAAGTAAAGTTATCATGGATGACATTAATCTCCTAGTGATCTATCCTCCATCTCATTAGAATATTACTAACACATTACAGATCTAAAATTTAAACATCTGGAATATGCCAAATCCTTCATGCTATTAATAGTTTTCACTAGTTCAAGCTTCCAAGGAATTGCTACAACACGGCTGATCAGCCTTGTCTTCTTGAGCTCTGCTCAGCTCCTGGGAGCCCCGCACTCCTGCTTCCTTCTTCTCTACACACTCATTTTCAGTCTCCTGCAACTGGTCCTTTTCTGTCTACCCATTTGTCTTAGCATGCCAGGGATGCTATGATGAATACCAAGAATTTATTGTCTCGCAGCTTTGGAGGCTAAAAGTCCAAAGTCAAGGTCTCAACAGGCCAAGCTTTCTCTGAGTCATAGCATTCTGGTGCTGCCTTGCAATCCTTGGGGGCCCTTGGATTGCCTCTCTACCTCCTAACATGGTGATTTGCCTCATTCTCTGGCGTTTATTGGCTTCTAACTTCTCCTTCTCAGGCATCTGCATCTCTACGTAGATTTGCTCTCCTTATAAGGATTCCAGTGCAAAGCCTTGGGGGCAAGAAAGGGTATGGTACAAAC
Source organism: Cabassous unicinctus (assembly GCA_029593785.1). NCBI lineage: Eukaryota > Metazoa > Chordata > Mammalia > Cingulata > Chlamyphoridae > Cabassous > Cabassous unicinctus. The sequence continues at coordinate 13,636 of JAQZBX010027480.1, read as the reverse complement.
ATACACTGCAAGAAATTTAGGATTTCTGGAGAGAAGAGAGCGTGATGGTGAGGGCAAGAAAAGAGGTATCAGCAAGACATGCGGGACTTGAGCTAAGACGCACAGTTTTTATCCTGAGCCCTCCTCCCGTGGGCCTGAACAGGGAAAAGCCTGACTAGATACGCTAATGGAGGGAAAGGATCAATTGGAGCAGGGTAGTATTGGAACCAGGGAAACTGGACATCAGAGAGACAGTGGGAAGGAAGGAAATTGTATCAGTCAGTGTATGCTAGAGTACACTGTGGTAGCTAATGCACAGTCTCAAGAATCTCAGTGCTGTCGTCGTTTCTTTGTTAGTTGGTTTTGTTCATACTCCACGTCTACTGGTAGACATCATAGCTACTCAGGAACTCTGACGGATGGAACGGCTACCATCTTGAACATGGCCGGTTGCCATGCCAGAAAGACGGGACAGCTTTGGAAGGTTTTACACCACTAAATAAATCCTCCCTTTAAAAGTGATATTCCACTCAGAACTCACTGTTCAGAAGAGTTCACACAGCCCCATCCAACAAGGGGTACAGGAAATGCATTCTTAGGGGCGCCATATTGCCAATTGTCATGCACAACCACAAAGAAGCAGATTTGAGATGCTACAGAGATAGCATTGTGAATAATTAGTGATGGATATAGGAAACAAAGGGAGAGCATAATATTAATAATAATTATAACTTGTACTAATAGAGTACCTACTATGTGACTAACTCTGCTCTGTTTTACAAGGACTAGCTGGTTTAAACCTTACAAAAATCCTATGAGGAGATAATAGTATCCTAAATTACTATAGATCAGGTTTGGGCAACTCTAACCTGCAGGCCAAATCCAGCCTGCCATCTTTTTTTTTTTTTTTGGAGGCATCAGGGTTTGAACCTGGAACCTCATACATGGGAAGCAAGTGCTCAACCACTGAGCTATACCTGCTCCCCTCTGCCATCTGTTTTTGTATGATCTGTGAGCTAAGAATGTTTTTTTATATTTTTTATAGAAAAAAATCAAAATAAGAGTAGTATTTTGCAACATGAAAAAGTATGTGAAATTCAAATTTCAGTGTTCAAAAATAAGGTTTTATTGCAACACAACCACTCTCCTTTGTTTATATATTGTCTATGTCCACTTTCTTCCTGCAACAGCAGAGTTGAGTCATTGCCACAGGCTTGTGGCTTGCAAAGTCGAAAATATTCATGATCTAGCCCTTTGTTATTAGTCAGTGTTCTCTAGGGAAACAGAACCAACAGGAGATGTCTGTAAATAGCATGAGATTTTATAATATTGTCTCACATGACTGTGGGGTGCACCAGTCCAAATTCTGTAGGGCAGGCTGCAAGCCAGGGGTTCCAATGAAGGTCTTTGATGAGTTTTCCAGGAGACGCTGTCTGTCTGAAGTGGAGATGGGAATTCTCTCCCTCAGTGCTGAAATCACTTCCCCTTTTAGGGACTTCAACTGATTGGATGAGACCTCACTCATTGCTGACGGCATTCTCCTCAGTTGATTGTAGATGTAGTCGGCCATAGATGCAATCAACTCACTGATGATTAAAGTCCATGAAATGCCCTTGTATTACAATTAGCCCAGTACTTGTTGACCAACAACTGGGCACATTACCTAGTTGACACATTAGCCTAACCATCACACCCTTTACAGAAAAAAGTTTGCCAATCCATGCTATTGACAAATAAACTGAGGCACAGAAAGGTGAAGTAAATTGTTCAAAGACACTCACTAGTGAGTGGGAGGGGCAGGAATCCAGCCCCAAGAGATTGCAGATTCACCTCACACACTCTTGTGGCCTCAAGTGACTCCCACATTTCAGTTTTGATTTACCAGGTTTATGGTGATGCAAGCCGTGAAAACAAGAAAGATGTGATGGAGACCACGGTTTGGGGGAATGATAATATAGAAGTTTGATAAGAAAGTCTAGGACTAAAGAGAGATTGAGGCTGAAGATACAAACTCATTTGAGAAGTAGTGCTGCTGAAACAAATACCATGCAGTGGGTTGGCTTAACAACAGGGATTTATTGGCTCGTGTCAGAGGTTAGGAGGCTTCTTTCCAGGCTTGGCATCTTCTGGCTGGTCATCTTTGGGGTCTCCTGGCTTTTCTGTCATGTTGCAATGCACCTGCTGGAGACTTCTTTCTCTTCCAGGTTCTGCTGGCTTCCAGCTTCTGGCTGCTCTCTGCGACTTCTCCTTCTGTGTCCAATGTTCTTTGCTTATAAGGGCTCCAGCCACATTGGATCAAGGCCCACCCTCATTCAGTTTGGGCCGTACCTTAACAACATCTTTAGAGGTCCCCACAGGACCACGGGTTGGGGCCTGAACATGCCTTTTGTAGGGGACATGATTCACTCCCCAAGGAGTAGAGCCATGAAGCCATGTGATGGATGAGCTCAACGTTCAGGAGGTTGTTTAACTAGAAAGAGCAGAATGCTGAGAGCAGCCTGGAAATCCAGCATTTAGGGGAGGACAGGGGAGAGGGGTTGAAGAAATCTGACTAAAAAATAAGGAAAGGCTGGATATCGAGGAAGAGAAAGTTAAGAAGTGTGAAGGCAAGGACAGACCAGGGCTGAGGGTGTGAGGACCCCCGGGAAGCAGACTGGAGCCAGAGCTCAGAAACAGCCCTCTGCAAATGGAATGGGAGGCGCGATCAGCTTCCAGTTACTGCTCGAGCAAGTCACCAACTTGATGGCTTCAAACAGCACGATTTTATTGCCTAATAGTCGAAACCGCTCTCACTGGGCTGAAGTTAGGGTTGGCAGGTCCACATTCCTTTGAAGGCTTTAGAGAGACAATCTGTTTCCTTGCCTGTTCCTGCATCTAGAGGCTGCCCGCATTCCTTGGGTCATGGCCCCTTCCTCCATCTTCAAAGGCGGCAATGCTGGGTCAAGTGCCTCTCACGTCAAATGTCTCCTTCTCTGGCTCTGACTTTCCCTCCATTCCACTTAGAAGGGCCCTTGTGGTTCCACTGGGCCACCCAGATAATCCTCTCCCCATCTCAAGGTCAGTTGATGAGCATCCTCTCATCTGGACCTTAAATCTTACTTGCCATGGAACCCAACAGAGTCACAGGTTTGGGGATTAGGACACGGACATCTTTGGGGGGGGGGGGCGAGCATTTTTCTGCCTCCCACAGCTCCTGGGGTTTGAGAACTCCCATCCCTCGGAGCCCACACAGCAGTCTGGGTAACTGGCTTCTCTTCTGAGTCACGAGCATACGGATGGTGTTGAAGCAACTGGCGTGGACAGGACCCCCCGGGGACCCAGGACAGCGCTCACTGCAGACATCCGTGTGTCCAGGCTGTGGAGGAGCCCACTGAGCTTGCTGCCCAGCCCTAAGGGAGGAGCTGGGACAGATGCCTCTATTCTCTCCCCCCTCCCCCAAACTGCTCTTCCTGTTCCTCCTCCTTGGAGGTCACCCGTGGAGGTCACCCGTGGAGTGCCCACTCACAACATGCTCCCCCAAGCCTCTGACCCTTCCTCGGGTGGTTTCTCTGAGTTGCATAGCGTCCCCCTTGAGAAGGCCTTTGCCATCTTCAAGGGGCAGCTCAAGGAGTGGCCCTTCCTTACATCCCGGGTGGACTTGGGTGCTAGAGCTTCCATCACGGTGTCCTGTAGGTGGCTGCTGCCCTAAGCTCCTTGAGGGCACAGTCTGTGTCTCACCAACCCCTCAGCCTCTGCATTGGGCTCCCTGCCTGACCTGGAGGGCACACCCAGAAAACCACTTGTTGAATGCACGAAAGGATGAGTGAGACCTTCTTGTGCTCAAGGGGCCCAGTCCATGAGGGCAAAGCTGAGAGCCCATCTCATTCTCTTGGGGGAGCTGAGCACACCAGGTGGACATCTTCTACAGAGGCCTTAGCCTGCACTGGGGGATGGGGGTTGGAGGGAGATAGGCAGGCAGATATATATATAGATGGATGGATGGATAGATGTGTGGATGGATAGATAGATAGATAGAGATGGATGGATGGACGGACAGATGATGGATGGATGGATGGATGGACAGACGGATGGACGGATGGACGGACAGATGATGGATGGATGCATGGATGATGGATGGATGGATAGATGTAAGAGGGGGAGAGGGAGAAAGGGAAAGAGAAGAAGAGAGGAGAGAAGGGGGAGATGGAGAAAGAGGGAGAAAGGTGGATAGGGAGAGAGAGGGAGGGAGAAAAGCAGAGACTCTAACTTGCCTGCAGCTCTGCATGTACAAGTCTTTGTCTTCCCAGGAGAGCCCAGAACCTGTTGGTCAGAGAAGCCCAGCAACGACTCCTGAGCTCAGACCTCCCCATCATGGACCAGAACTGCCAGGCAGACAATGAGTCCAGTTCCAGCACTGACACAGGGATGTCGCCAAAGACAGCTGGCATAGGCCACGTGCTTTTCTGGTCCATCACAGTGGCTGTGGCCCTTTGTGGGTTGGTGGGAAATGGGATGGTCATCTGGCTTGTCCGTCTGTCCATCAAGAGAAACTCTTTCTCCACCTATGGCCTCAATCTGGCCATTGCAGAGTCCATCCACTTTCCTCCCAAATCCTGAAGCCGTTCCTGAGTTACTGCTTCCCTCTTCCTGGCATCTTTACGGTCCTGAGGTTTTTCCCTTATTATACCAGCCCGGGTATCGTGACCGCCATCAGTTTTCAGCGCTGCCTGTCTGTCCTCTGCCCTCTTTGGTATCGGAGCCACTGCCCAAAGCATGAGTCGGCCATGGTGAGCGTCTCCCTCTGGGTCCTGACCTTCCTGCTGAACCTGCTGTGAGGCCACGCCTGCGGGCAGCTGCACACGAAGACACCACGTACTGCCACACTTTTGTGGTCAGCACTGCCGTGTGCACTTCCGTCCTGTTCTCCGCCATGGGGGCGTCCAGCCTGCTGTTATTCTTCCAAAGGCTGCACCTGGTGGTTCTGCTCACCGTCCTGGCGTTTTTCCTCTGTGGAGAGCCCTTCGGGACCCTCAGGATCCACCTGTACAAGACGCCCAGCGAGGGCCTCAACGACGTCAGCATCCTCCTGACCTGCATCTACAGCGCCGCCAACCCCGCCATCGATTTCTTCATCAGGAGCCTGAAGAGGCAGCGGGGCCTACCTTCAAGGAGGCTCTTCAGAGGGCCCTGGGCGAGGAGGCAGAGGCTGGCGAGAAAGCGCCCCCGACTGGCAGGATGGGGAGGCTGGAGCCCTGAACCCGGGAAGTCCCAGAGGGGTCTGCGTCTCCAGACACAGCGCCGATGGTCTCCTGGCGGCAACCACCTCCCACCCTCTGGGAGAAAGAGCCCCTAGAAAAGTATCTGTCCTTGTCCTTTGCCCCCTTTCCTACACGTTCTGGAATCTTCTAAGCATGCTCTGGAATCTTCCAAGCATGTTCCAGAATCTTCTAGGCATGCTCTGGAATCTTACTACAGATTTCCTTCTTCTAATACATTGCCCTTGTAGAGCGCTCTCTCCTCCTCAAAACCCTCTCCTCTCTGTCTTTAGAATTCCAGTGAAAGAAATCTTCGTTGCCCAAGCTAAAGTCTGAATGGACAGCACAAAGCCACTAGCGGCCTTGGCTGGTTCAGGAGACCCTTTGTATGAGGCCTGGAGTCTTCCTGTGGTTCCCTCAGGCTGGTTTTGCTTTTGAGTGAAATGTTTTCCCAAAAAGCTTGCAGGACTTTGCAGCACTGAAAACGAACGCTCTTGAGCACCATTCACAAGGTGACTGCGAGACGGTTCCTGGGACTCCGAGCTAGCTCCGTGTTTGGCTGGAGTCAGTCCTCTCTCCAGGAAGCAGGGTCTTAGGAGAGCCCCTGATGCCTCCTCAACCTGGCTCTGGCTAGAGAGGGAGCCGCAACTGAACTCCAGCTGCTAACCACAGCTGGAGGGGCAAGGTCTCTCTGGAGCCCAAGCTCGGACAGCTCCCATGGGTGGAATGTTCTTGAACCCCTGACCCTGACTCCAGCAGGTGAGGCTCTCTGGGTGTCCCAGCTGCACTCAATTACCCTTCCCCGAGACAGAGGAAAACACCTCAGTGGGCTTTTGCTAGATGAATAGAAAGAGAGCAGCCTGAATTTCCCTCTGGGTTTGAGTCTGGTTGCTGGTGGAGATGCAGGGCACGGATGCGGAGCCTGGAGGATGTGAGCCACAGACAGCAGAGCAGGGTGTGGGGAGGAGAGAGGCCAAGTCCTGACAGCGCTGCTTCACCCTGGGTCAAGCCAGACCTGAAGCCATCTCTACCCCTCAGCTACGTCACCCAATAACCGCTTCCTGCTTACAACCTTCTTTCCTTGGGTAACGTGCACACAGGAAGTCCAGGCTGACGCACTTTGTAAACATTCCCTGGGGATTCCTAGAAATGTGTAGAGACTTGACTGGACGGGGCCAGTGGAGTGGGGGCTGGGCTGTTGTCTGGCCTGAGGCTGGGTCTCCAGCCAGGGCCCAGCTGTCCTGCTCCCCACCCACCGGCCAGAGGAACGCAGACGAACGCAATGCCCATCCAGCGAGCCAGCCACAGACTCAGCCAGCCGCCCGCTGCGTGTTTCTCCCAACACCCACCCACATCTACCAGTCCTGCCAAGGGCCAGTCCAGGACGTGCCACAGCCAACCCTGGGCCTTCAGACCTGACAGGCAGAGAGCATATTCCACAACATAGTGCAGAGAGCAGGCTCCTTAGGGGGGCGACGACGATGATGATGGCGATGATGATGCCTATCCAACAGCCACCGCTGGCTGAGGGCTACCCCCACCACGTACCGTGTGGGGTAGTCTTCCAGCTTCTAGCAGCCCAGAGCTGGTGAGGCCGAAACAGAGCCAGGAGCTGTCAAGGTGCCAGCAGCCTTCCCAGGGGCAGTGAATGTCGGCCCTGGGCACACCGTGGTTTCAGGTCCTCCCTGGCTGCGTGGGATGGAGGCAGACCCGCACCCTCGGGAGCTCTGCTACTGCACGCGCTCTCATCGCTCACATTTATGATGGCAGTGTTCTGCTGGCGCTGGTTCATACCCGCTCACGTGAAACAGCGAAAGGGGCAGGCTGGGAGACAGGGGCACTGAGAAGAGTCTCAAACAAGGACAGAATGGTGGGTGCTGTGTGCGTGTCATTCAGGAATTCTCCACCCCGGCGCCTCGTCCATCCCTCCCCGGAGAAGTCTCCCTCGGCTTTGGGCTGTGCTCTGAGCCCAGCCCTGGACTCCGTCAAGGACTGTGGGTAAGGCTCAGAAGCGGCTGAGGGGCGTGGGATGGCAGGCAGGGGACAGAGGGAGAGAGGACCCCAAACCAACTCCAGGACGCTCCCCCTCTGAGTGAACAGCCAACGTTCCGGCCTCAGCCTGCAAGCCTGGGAGGCCGAGGTTCCCTGGGGTTAGCCCTGGAGAGAGGATTCGGGGAACCGGGGGCTGCTCTCCTCCCCCATCACCCGAACGGACGCAGGTCCCCGGAAACTGCAGCCCAGGCCGGCCAGGAAGGGCAGAGCTCGGAGCGGCCTGGGAGCGGCCATCTGGAAGGCAGCGGGAGGCGCCGCCCCCGGGGACCCTTCTCAGCCGCTCCTGCAGAGGCCCCTCCCGGCAGGGAAAGGGGCCTTCGAAGGGCCCTAGAACTGTCGCCGCCCACCTGGCGCCCACTCACAGACAAGGTGGCTTCCCCGCAGGCCGGGAACCCGGAAGGATGGCTCCGACTCCGCGGGACCGGCTCCCGGACGCCCCCCGCCGGGCGCTGAGCCGCGCCCCCCGCTGAAGGCCTGCTGGGGTCCAGCCCCAGCTCTGAGCGTGAGCAGAGCCCCGAGCGCCCACTTAGGTGAGGCCAAGCGGCGTCGGGGCGCGTGACTCAGGCCTTACAGAGGCCGGGGCTCAGGGGGGCTCGGGAGCAGACAAGGCAGGCGAGGCCCCCGCTGCTGGGGGCTGGGGGCTGCAGGGGCTGCAGCTCCGGGAGGGCCTCGAGCTGGGCTCCGGCTCTGAAAGCGGAGACAGCAGAGCCTGCTGTCTAAGCCCCCGCAGACAGACACACAGACGCTTCCCGGCCCAGGACAGGCGGGCAGGCGGGAGGGAGGAGGCGGTCACCCCCGGGCCTCCTGCCGCCCGCAGCCCCCGCCGCCCAGGGCTTCCCTGCAGAGCCCTTCCCGGGGGCTGGGCCGAGGGCGTCAAGAGGAGAGGGGACAATCACGGTCTCGTTTATTCTCGCCTTGTCGGGAAGCAGCGCGGCCAGAGCGCTCACTGGAAATGCGAAACCAAGCGTGTTCCACAGGCCTTGCCAGCAGCAGGCACGACACCCAGCGGCCACCCGGAAAGGCGCCCTGCCACGCGGGACGCGGCCTTCAGCCCAAGCCGTCCGGCTCCTCCGTCCTCTCGAGCTGGAGAACCTGGGAAGAGGAGAGGGGAGTCGCTGAAAACAGCCCCCAGGCAGACGCTGCCGCTGCCGAAATGAACCAGTTCACGCGGAAAGGTGCTCATGGGCACGGAACAAGCAAGTGCCCGAACAGCACTGCAGCCTGTCTGCTCCCGAAATAAGACCACGCGAGAGAATTCCGGAGGGCTGTGCCTCAGCACATTCAGTGGTTGCTGCTGGATGGTAAGATCACGGTGATTTTTATCTTTACTGCGGGGTTTTCTGATATTTCTACATTTGTTTTCTTTGGACTGCACAGTGTCCGAACCCCCTTCCTGATTCTGGGGACTCTATCACCGAGTGTGTCTTCATGTGGGCCAAGCCCCCTCCCCACCTCTCCGCCCGAGTGAAGCAGCCAAAGCTGGAGCTGCCCCTGCCTGGCCTGGGCAGCCTGAATAACGTAACCTAAGGGCCGTCGGGGCAGCGGCTCCTGCTGGGGGCCTCCGGAGCCGGTTACACGGGGAGTGAGATGTGTCCACGGCGGGCGAGCGGCCAGGCGTCCAGCTGGCTCCATCCAGCCACAGGGCCACAGGAGCAGAGCTTCTTGGCCTGACAGTGTCGGGGCCCAGCCCCTGCCCTTTGCTTCCCTCTCCCTTCCCACTAAATCCCTTTCCCACTGAAATCAGCCAGACTCAGGGTCTTCTCCTCCAACCAAAAAGCCCGACTCAGGGTCTCGACCTGGGCGCTGCTGGCGTTGGGATGACTTCACCATTCGAGCAATGGGCTGGAGGGCGAGGGTCCCAGGGAGAAGCAGCCGCAGCAGGAGGGCCAGCAAGGGCTCCAGCCGCAGGGCGGGCGTCCAGAGAATTCCGGGTCGGGGGTCGGCCCTGGCCCGGCAGGGTGGTTAGCAGCACCCCTGGCCTCTGCCCACCAGATGCCAGGGGCACCCCCAGCCCAGCGGCTGTCCAGTTGTGACGCTCAAGAATGTCTCCAGGTATGGCCAAACGGGCCCCGGGTGGGGGGCCCAGCGGCCCCAGTGGAGAAGCGCTGCGGCTGACAGGCAGTGCTGCTCGCATGAAAAGAACCTGAGTGCAAGTCCGGGTCGCTTGTGTCCATGGATGGTGCACAGTACGCAGCGTCCCCAATTCCTGCTCAAGCCCCGCAGCGCAGGGACCCTGCAGCACGCGCGGCCCACGGCCATCCTTCAGCAAGCCCGAGTAAGAAACACGAGGCTGACGTTGCCATCTGAGCTGTGGATGGGGGGCGAGGGTCCCAGGGAGAAGCGGCCGCGGCAGGAGGGCCAGCAAGGGCTGTCAAGGTTCAGCGCTAAGGGCTCCAGCGGCAGGCGGGCGTCCAGCAAGGAGGGAGCCAGCTGGAGCCCACGGGACCCCCGGAGGGGGGCAGGCAGGTGGGGCTCGCGGCAACCGCAGCCCAATCCCGCCTACGGCCCCCTCCCCATCATCTCTTAGAGTAAATAAATCCAATAGAGCCCAGGAGCGTGGCACTTTGGGGCCGTCGCTGTGCTTGAAGACGACGCAGCAGGTCACTCCCTGGGCTTCGTGGCGCTGGTGAAAGGCAAGCTCTGTCCTGTGCCGGCGACAAGACACGCGGCCCCTGTGGGGCTCTCCACGCGAGCTCCTGACGTCCCGCCGCCTTCACCTGCCCCCCGGGTGGCCTTCACCTGCCCCCCGGGTGGCCTTCACCTGGCCCCCGGGTGGCCTTCACCTGCCCCCCGGGTGGCCTTCACCTGCCCCCCCGGGTGGCCTTCACCTGCCCCCCGGGTGGCCTTCACCTGCCCCCCGGGTGACCTTCACCTGTCCCCCGGGTGACCTTCACCTGCCCCCCGGGTGGCCTTCACCTGCCCCCCGGGTGGCCTTCACCTGTCCCCCGGGTGGCCTTCACCTGCCCCCGGGTGACCTTCACCTGTCCCCCGGGTGACCTTCACCTGCCCCCCGGGTGACCTTCACCTGCCCCCCGGGTGGCCTTCACCTGTCCCCTGGGTGACCTTCACCTCTGGCCGGTGCATTAAAACCCAAACAACTCCGTCGCTTTCCCACCAGCCCTGAGCGGCTCCGGCCTCCCTCCTGAGTGCAATCTCGGCGGCTCCGTGACCACACTGGCCACACACAGGCCACTCCAGCCAGTCCCTGTGACCGCAACGCCCAGTCTCGCAGGACAGCAAAACTCGCGTAGCAGCTAAGACGCCCGTTCTCACGCAGCGGCCCCCAGGCACCAAAGCGGCACTCCGAGGTCGAGCTCCTGCTCGTGCTACTCCAGGGAAGTATTCGGCAGGAAAGAGCTGCAGTGCCTCACCCCTGCAGGGTGGGAAGGACCTGGCAGGGTCTGGGAAGGGTCTGCCCAGCGCGGCCCCAAGCTGAGGGCCCCTCCACCCTGGGCTGTCCCACCCGCATCCCCGTCAGACCAATGTCCTCACCCTCCTGGGCCCTATAGGCAGGGCTTGGCCCCGTGGCTTTGGCGTCCGTTGGTGGAAGTGCAGTTACTTCCGACCACAGCTGTGTCCCCCACCGAGGCTGGACATCTGGGTCTGGGGGTGGCACCTGTCCTCTCCCACCTCCATTGCACGTCCCACTGGGCCCCTGTGGAAAATGGGAGAAGCCGGCCCCACTGGCCTGGGCTCTCAGCTGAAACCAGGAGCCCCATTTTCACATCCTCCTGTGCGTGTGGAGGGGAGGGAAAATGGGAGGCAGCTCAGGCAATGTGGCATTGCGAGCCAAGCAGGGACACCGTAGATGACGCGCAACCTCCTCTGCCCACAACCTGGGGCTGTCTCGAGGGTTAAAAGCGAATTTAGGGGAAGCGGATGTGGCTCAAGTGGTTGAGCGCCCGCCTCCCATTAGGGAAGTCCTGGGTTCGGTCCCAGGTGCCTCCTGAAAAAACAAACAAGCAAAACAAACAAAAAAACAACTCAAGGAAGCCAACACGGCTCAGTGGTTGAGCACCGGCTTCCCACATACAAGGTTCCGGGTTTAATACCCAGCTCCCAGTACCTCAATTAAAAAAAGAGAGAATTTAGGTAAAAACGTTCAACTCAGTGATCGCCATAAAGAAACAGACACGGACCACAGAGCGAGTGACTCCCTGAGCGTCCCACCAGCTCCTGCAGGGTTCAAGGGGGTTCTCCGCCACGGGGGTCTGCAGACAGAATGGGTGCTAACACCTTCCAAACCCAACGGTGAGACGCCTGCACCCCGACTGCTCTCAGGGGAGAAGGAAGGAACCCGCATTCCACCCCCTTTGCCCCCTGTCTCTGGACAGGGAGGAACTCGTGTGCCCTGGTGGCAGGCGTCGGCACCCCCTTTCTTGACCGTGTGGGGTCATCTCCCACCACTGCGACACCCTGAATCCACTCGGAAATGGGAGCTCGAGCCTCCACAGTGCGCCGCTGAGCCGCGCACCCAGCAAGGTCCCAGGGCGTGCGCGTAAAAAGTTTACAGCCGGCTCTGAAGTTTGGCGGTCGTCACAACAAGCAAACACTGGAAAGATGAAAACCCACAGCTCTTAGCTCCACCAGAGAACTGAGGTCACAGAGAAAAGCAGCACCTCAAAAGCCGAAGAATGGAAGATGCAGAGAAGCCCAGCCCGCTGGGAGCAGAAACACTGCTGGACCCAGCACCCCGCGGGAACGTAAAAGGGGATCGGTAACTGCTGGAGACCGGCAGGAAAAGTAATGCAACCTAGACCTAAATGAGAAAACAAAGGGGAAAATCTAGGTGACCAGGAGTTCGGCAATGACTCGTTAGCTATCACCCCAAAAGCACAACCCGTGAAAGAAAAAATGGTAAGCCGGACTTCATTTAATTAAAACTTCCACTCTGCGAAAGACACTGTTAAGAGAATGAAACGACAAGCCACAGACCGGGAGAACGTATCTGCAAAACACAGGCAGGCACACCGAGCTTTACTGCACTTCGCTTTACTGTGCTTCACAGATACTGTGCTTTTTCACACATTGAAGGTTTGTGGCAACCCTGCCTTGATCACGTCCGTTGGTGCCATTTTCCCAACAGCATGTGCTCACTTCGTGTTTCTGCACCACATTTCGGTAATTCTCTCAATATTTCAAACTTTTCCCTTATCGTGTCTGTTACAGTGATCCGTGACCTGCGATGTTACTATTTAATTGTTTTGGGCACCATGAATCACGCCCATATGAGATGACAAACAATCGACAAATGTGTGTGTCTGGCTGCCCTGCAAACCAGCCATTCCAGTCCCTCTCCCTCTCCCCGGGCCTCCCTATTCCCTAGACACAATTAAGCCAATTAACAGCCCTGCAATGGCCTCTAAGTGTGCGAGTGAAAGGAAGAGTCACAGACTCTCACTTTACATCAAAAGCTAGAAGTGACTGAGCTCAGTGAGGAAGGCTTGGCGGACGCCGAGACGGGCTGAAAGCTGGGCCTCTCCCGCCAGTTAGCCAGGGTGAGAACGCAAAGGAAGCTTCCTGGAGGACGTGAAAAGTGCTGCTCGAGTGACCACGTGACTGATAAGAGAGCAAACAGCCTATTGCTGATACGGAGAAGGTTTCAGTGGTCTGGACAGAAGATCAAACCAGCCACAGCTCTCCCTCAAGCAAAGCCTAATCCAGAGCAAGGCCCGACTCTCTTCAATGCCGTGAAGGCTGAGAGAGGCGAGGAAGCTGCCGATGGAAAGTGTGACGCGAGCAGAGGCTGTTCAGGAGGTTAAGGAAAGACACCGTCTCCATAACATAAAGGCACAAGGTGAAGCCGCAAGAGCTGATGCAGGAGCTGCAGCAAGTGACCCAGGAGAGCTAGCTGAGATCATGGAGAGGGCGGCTGCACTAACAGCAGATTTTCAGTGTAGACGAAACAGCCTTCTCTCGGGAGGAGGTGCCGTCTAGGACTCTCACAGCCAGAGAGGGGAGTCTACCTGGCTTCAGAGCTTCAGGACAGGTGACTCTCTTGTTTGGGGCTAATGCAGCTGCTGGCTCGAAGCTGGAGCCAAGGCCCATCTCCATCCCGAAAGCCCCAGGCCTTAAGGATGATGCCGAGTCCCCTCTGCCTGTGCCCTGTCGATGGAACTGCAGAGCCTGGAGGGAGCACAGCGGCTTACAGCACGGGCGACTGAGTATTTTAATTCCACTGTTGAGACCTTTGCTCGGAAATAAAGATTTCTTTCAAAATATGACTGCTCACTGGCAATGCACCTGGTCCCCCAAGAGCTCAGATGGAGACGAACAAGATGAAGCTGTTTTCCCGCCGCTGACACAGCAGCCATTCTGCAGCCCGTGGATCAAGGAGGCGTTTCAACTCTCCAGTCATTTTATTTAAGAAA
>JAQZBX010027479.1:0-28341 GCA_029593785.1 Cabassous unicinctus | reverse complement strand
CTTATCTCCCCTTTGCTGTGAGGTCTTGCCGCATCAGCCCACGGCGCCGCGCAAGCCGGCCTGCCCTCACAAGGAGGCCTCGGGACGCGAACCCGGGCCTCCCATATGGTAAACGGGGGCTCTATCCACTGAGCCACACCCGCTTCCAAGATAGCATCTCTTGATGATGCCTTGATTTGGACATTTTCACAGCCTCACAACTGTAAGATTTTATCCCAATAAATTCCCATTATAAAAGCCAATCCATTTCTAGTGTTTTGCATTGGCAGCCCTTAGCAAACTGAAACAGCCTTTTTCTGATACCAAAGCAATACTTCAGGCTGGAGAAAAGCATGAAGTAAAAGGTTAAAATCCCTGTACCCCCCACATGCATTTTTTTATGCATATTAATATTTTGATTTTGTCTATATTTTCACTCTTTTCCATGAATCCTACACACACGTGAATTTATTTAAATGACATCTGACTGCGTACTGTTTTATAACCTGTTTTTTCTCCTAATATAGATATGCATAATCACAAACTTCATAGTATTGCATTTCCACCAATTTTATTTAAGATATTTCCAAGCTCTTCTGAATTTATTCTGTTTCTATTGTATTTGAAAATATCACTTTCAACTTTTTCCCCTATTTAGTGACAATTTATTTGAAAAGGCACATTAATTCTTTTAAAGTAAGTATTAGATTGCTCCTACTTTTATAAACACGTAATATCAGTGTAGCTCTTTTCAACCAGAATAATCTTAATAATCTTTATCTTTTATTTAATGTCAAACTCATTGTGATTGGAGCCCTCTAATAGGACTGAAATCAAAATATACTCTTATATTGTAACTGGTACACCACAGCTACTCAATTTTCAGTAAAAAGATTCCACACACAAACACACACTTCCATATGGCATATTTTCTAGAGCAACTAGCAAAAAAAAAAAATGAGCTGGAGTTTGATTAATGAAACTTTTGCTTAATATTAATAAATTCACAGCATTGATTTCCAACAGATTCACAGCCAAAATACTAAATAGCTAGCATGTTTATCTGAGATCACTGTGAAAAATAAGATATGGGATCCAGCTTTAGTTAAGCAGCGCACAGAAAGAGCGGGCGTTACTGTCAACAAGAAAATGGCATAAAAAAAAGACTGGGGGAGCAGTGGTAGGGGCGTGTGTCAGCTGCGGAAGAGCAAGCCGCACCCTTCAGGGAGCTTCCAAGATTCACATCCCAGTGATTGAGGAACTCTGCAGGCTTAGGTAGTCTAGAGTAAAGAAATGAGGGTAAGGAGAAAAGTCAAACAAAATATCACCACTTCAGAGAAAGCATTTCTTAAAAATGAGCATAATGTTACCAGTTTTCACGCCATCTTCTTTTGCTTTAACAACTTGCACCCTGCTTAGTGAAAGAAAATCCGAATTGAAGGAAAGCAATGTTACACATTTGTTACCATCAGATTTCTCCCCTGCCTCTACGGAGCCAGCCATCCGCAGTCCTACGATGACGTGCATTGCCCCTGACTGCTCACCTTCCGGCTCAGTGGAGCAGGGGGCTGGGGCTTGGAGTCTGTTCTGATGGGTGTGGTGGTGATGGCTCTTCTGAGGAAAATCTTAGAGTCAGTCCATAGAAAACCTACCCTGAAAGAAAGCCCGTCTCTGATTACACTGTAGGAGGCTTGCTTGGCTAAGGGAGTGATAGAAGGTGAAGAGACACCCTGAAACTTTGCAGGTCACTAAACAAGCCCTAACTGAACAAGATAATAGACCATTTCAGAAGAAATGGTGCACAATTCTTTACAAAGAGTCCCTGAATTTGCAGTGTTTGGCAGAGGAAGAGACATGGGGAAATACTGAAATTCACTCTCTAGTTAAACATGAAAATGTGAGATTAAAGAACAGAATCATCTGATATCACAAATATCAAAAAGTAAGCAAGAAATAACTTGATTTTTGCCTGCACTTGTGGCCACCTCCAGGAGTTGTCTTCACATGCTACCTTCCTTTGGGACATCCTGTCCAGTCTCGTCTCTTTGCATGGATCTTGCTGATGTATCTGAATTGGCAAACCTATCTCAGAGGATGTAGAAAATTCCTTAACAGAATTCATCAAGCACTGCCCCACCTCTCCCCAGGTCTCCCGCAATGGCTCCTTCTCAGCCCCTTTGCAACTCTAGATGATTCCTACTTCACATCAGTTACTCTACTTCTATTAGGTGATCCCCATTTCTCATAAATATTTTAGTGATCTTAACCAGGAATTGTGGTAGCTGTAATTTGCAAACTGCATTTTCCACATTACCAATATTAAAATAACATTTATTCGACGGATATGTAAAAACTTGGCCACAAGCCCCTTCTAGAAAAAGCCAAGAGTTTCTTTTGGACAACTTTGATGTCATGCTTTTCAGCAGAATCTTAAAAGATCCAATCTAGCTAGAGACTTCATTTAAAAACATACCATCTGGTGCTTCACTTTGAGTCATCACCATAAGTGGCTGAGGCAGTGCACACTTCAAAGCTTTTGTTAAATGGCTGTTTTCCTTTTTATCCTGCAGCTTCCTCATAACAAAACTTTTTAATGTTATTTTTACTATCCAGAGTAATATACAAAGCCTTCACCTCTAAGTGATATCCTGGTTACTTTAAATAAAAGAAAAGAATCCAAATGAGAGTGAAATCTAGGCAGGGAGCCCACCCAGACCAGCAAAACCAAAGGAAACTGAAGTAACACCCAATGCCCACCAAGTTTGTAAAACTTTTTTAAAAATTCTCCACTCAGCCTCATCCTACCACATACTTAAGAAGAAAGAATGCAAGGAATAAATAATGAATGAATAAAATAAATAGATATGGTGGAGACGACGTTGTGTAAAAACAACCAGTCATACTTTTAGACTTGTGAAGTTAATTCTTTAGTTATGTTTTGCCCTATATAGAGATTTAAGACTATTCAGACATGTATCTGTTACATGAAATAATCACTTCAGTTCCAAAAATACTCTCCCGCTACTAACTGAATTAAAAAAAAAAAACAAAAAACGGCAGCAGGCAAGTTTAATTAAGCTTTCCAGGTTGTTAAAACCCTGCTTCCAGAAAAATATACTATTCTTAGAGTCTCACAGTCAAATTGTGAGAAACAAGTAATATATTATCAGTCAAGAAACGTTGGTCACTTCCTCATGCTTAGCACTGAGACCATTGTCTGGGATTTTAAATTGAGTGAACCCAAGGCTGAATTGGGCAGCTGATGAGAACTTTGTTCTCCTTGTAACCTCTACCTCAGAGAAAGAGGAATTGATGAGAGGCCAAATTCCTTAAGGAAATCTGGGACTAGTTGAAACCTCCCTACCCCACCTTGCTTTGATGACGGTGATGGATGATAAGTTTTAATTTTGCAACACCTGGTGTTAACAGCGCAGGCTTCACAGCACCAAAACAACAACAAAGAGAGAGCTGAAAACATCGTTTCCAGGTTGGCAAAGCACGTCCCAGAGCCCACAGAGGGGACAGGAAGCAACAGGACAAGGAAAGAAACTTGGTTCCCTTTTCCAGACACCACAAATGAGAACATCCAACCTGCAGAGAAACCACAGGAGACAAGAAAGAAGATGGTGTTTGGGGCTCTGTGGAAAGAGACCCACAGGCAGGGCAGGCATCTGAGTAGCCTCAAAGACAGCGCCCCCCAGGAGATGCCCTGTGCAGGCTCCTGAGGCACTAATAGCCAGGGCTGGGCCTCCGCTCGCTCTGCTCTGCCAGGTGCCCTGCACCAACGTGGGTGCACGAGACCAAGTCCACGGCGACAAACAGTAGCAACATCAGAAGCAAGCCAAGGTCCCCAGGGGTCTAAACAACCACCCGGATGGATTGCTATGTGGATAACAATATGGCGAAGCACTCTGTCTCTCCTCAGCCAACCTGAGAAAGAGGGGAGGCAGAGGAAAAGGAAAAGATGTAAGCTAATCACAACCTAGTTGTGAACAAGTTGAGGCTCAGACACCACCGTCCACCCATCTCCCATCCACCCATCCACTTGACACACCTTCAAAGAGGCAGGTGTGAGACGAGGCTCTGGGGATTCCAAGGTGAATGAGACCAAGCTAGCACCTGCCTTCAGGGAGCAGATCTTCTAGTGAAAGAAAATAGACAATAAACAAAAGTACACCCAAATAGATAGTGGTGGATACTGACGAGCACTGGGCAGAGAACAGAAGGTGCCAGGAAAGGGGTGAGGAGGGACTTCCTGGTCAAGGAAGGCCAGGCTGAAGACCTTGAAGCCAAAGCTGAGAGATGAGAAGAAGCCGGTAGTGGGAAGAGCTGGGAGAGGGACATTTCAGGCAGGCAAAGGGCCTGTAGGGTCGCCAGCTCTGATGCTGCCTCCTGGGACCTCAGGGACCACCAGTGTGAGCGGAGGGTGCTGGGCAGTGGGCAACTTGGAGGGGTGGGGTGGGACAGAGGCCCACTGGAAATGGGTGGAGACCAGGCCAGGGTGGTGGTGGCTGGGAGGGAGGTGGTGGCTGGGAGGGGGGTGGTGCAGAAATGGAGGGGAGTACAGGGGAGGGGAGAGGAGCACGATGGGTGATGAGGGAGGGTGAGGGAAAGGTGCCCAGGGTCCCCCCACATCTTCCAATTCCCACTCCACTGCTCTCTTGCCATCCACCATCCCACCATGTGTGATCCATCACTGTTCTCTTCATCAAAAGGGCAGTCTCCCTCCACTGCTGCCATTCACCCCTCATTTGACCTCCATGTCTCTGATGCTGCTCTCCCAGGGGCTCAGCCACCTGCCTCCCCTCTCCTTTCCTGTCCCAGGTCTCTCAGGCCAGCAGCATGTCCTGCCCTAAAGGCCCATCCTCCTCCTCTCCCTGCCTATGCCTGGTTCCTCCCTCTCCCTCCATCCCTGGGGTCAAGGCAGTCCTCAGGCGGTCACTCGTTGTTCTGTCCCTTACCCTCAGCCCCTGCCTGTAGCTCCCACCACAGCCTCGACTCCACAGCCGGCCCTGGCCCTGCCCCTGAGGCCTGACCTGCATCTCGGCCTCGCAGAAACTCAGCAGGCCGTTTAAAATAACGCGGTGTGAATACACCAGTAACCCCAATAACCGCTGAATTCTACACTTAAAACCAGGCGGATTTTAGGGTGCGTAAATAATACATCAATAAAAACTTAAAGAGAAAGCATATCCACGCCCTTGCCACCAGTGAGTCTCCACCTCCCCTAAACACGTGAGTCATGCCTGTCTCTTCCCTCTGACTGAGTGACTTCCCAGGTTCAAAAAGCTGCCAAAGTCCGGCCCCCCTCGTCCATCAGTATTTCTCACATCCAGGCACCCCCACCCCCATCACCACCCCACCTCAGCCCCCACCTCCCTCCATGAGACCCGTGTGGGCCTCTCTCATCTGGGAGGTCCTCAGCCTGGCCATCGGTGAGGGTGAGGTGGCTGAAGGTGCTGTCAGTTGCCATGGTTCCAGGCACTCCAGCATGAGTAGGGGGGTGGCAGGCGTGCTGCTGTGCTCAGGACAGCCACATGGGACAGTCATCCCCTGTCCTGTGGGACATTAGAATGTTCCATCAACTTTCTCTTATATACAGGTAAGTCTGGTCTGCTATACTTATCCTAATACTGATTTAATTCTCATATCCACCTGTCCCTCTGTTCTTTGTTTTCCTGAATTTCTGATACAGAATGGCTTCTGATCCTCATATTTGCTTGAATTCAAAATTACTCATTATATCCAGATGCAAGCAACAATTACTTCACTATGTTTTTATGATGAAGTGGCAGGATGGTCCCAAATCACTCTGGGTTGCTTGCACCAGCCAGGGGGTCCGTCCGCAAGCCCAGCCTCTCTGGGACATGTGATCTCTCTGCCACTTTCCTGTGTCCAAGGTCTCCAGGTGAAGGGTGTTCCTAGATGATTCCTGCAAACAGCTGCACTGAAGACCAGACTTCCTGGTACCATGAGGCCAGTATTCCCACTGACAAGGCTGCCTTCTCATGCTGGCCCCATAAAAAGGTGGAATGACAGGAGTGGGGACCCTCCACTGGGAAAGCAGATTGCCAGGCCCTGCCTGCCCTCTGTGGGATGGAGGAGGACGGGGGTTCATGCCTCCCCTTGTCTCACTGATCCTGGCTTTGAACTGGCCCACTTCTCCCTGTCGGGCCTGCTCCTTGCCCATGCCAGCGACAGCGTGGAATCCAGCCTGGGCTCCGTAGACACACATGGCCACCCTTTGCCAATATTTTGTCCTCTGGGTCAGATGCCTTTGGACTCAGGCTCCCCTGCTTCCAGACAGGGGTCCCCATTCATTACCACTGGTCAGCAGCAAGCTCTCCCTTCTCGGACATTTTATTGGCAATTCTCTAATGATAACGACCACTTCCTTCTTTATGGATGAGAGTGCCATTTCTCTCAGTAGGGAGCTTCCCATGCAGCCTACGATGGGTGAAGAAGCGAAGCTCAGGTCCTATCTTTCTAAAAATAGCTAATAAGTGTCTATGATAGTCAAGATCCACTTCTGAGTGATATACATAAGTAATGAGAAGTTCATAATGTATCCATTACAGCCCATAGGGTGAAAGACATTAGTCAGAAAAGGGTGTTGAGAGAGGGAAGAAGCCATGCTAATAACCAAATAAGAATTAATGTCACCCTGCCTTGCCCAGTTCAAATCCATGAGTATATCCAGTTGGGGGTGTTATGACATGGTGAGTGGAGCCCAGGAGACTGGCGGCTGGCCATATCCATCCCCCTTACCCCTAGAACCTTCCATTGAACCTTGGCAAAGATAAGACACCACCCTTGAGGCTTGATGGGTTCCCATCTGAATGTCCCTTTAGTACATCCCTCTGCTGTTAGCTTGGAGAGAACAGTTCACCTGGGAAGGAAGAGTTGGGCTCCATGAATATCTAAGACAAGGGGATGCTTCCAGCCATGGTGGAAGGAAGCTCAAACCACCACTGCTGCCAAAAGACCAGGAGAATGAAAAGGCTCTCCCAGAAATAGTTTTGGGAAAGGGGATGCCACATGAGGAGACCACACTCCTGGGTGACTCCAAAAATAAATCTCCCAAAGAGTTTATAGCTTGAACAAGGCTCCCCTAAAATGAATGCACAGATGAAATGAATGGATGAGAAAGTAAGTAAAGTAAAATAAAATGGTTTGCCCACAGTGGCAGTGTGTGGACTTGGGCTTGGGTTTCTGCCTCTCCAGCCTCTCCCTGTTCCATTCTGCAGGTGTCCCTTCCTTCAAGGGCAGGTAGGTGAACGTGGCTCACCCTGGGAGACTTCCCAGGAGCCCTGCTTCTCTGCCTTCTTTGGCAAGAATTGCTATTTCCAGCCAAGGCGCCCTTGGGCAGGCTGTGGTTGAAGTAATTGAACATAATATGGTCGGGGCAAAGAGTACCTGTGTTCATTATGGGAAATGAAAGAGTACACATTTCATAATTGTCCATCCGGTGACCACACTACTCCCCAGGTTAAATGATACTTGCAGATGTGAAATAGTGCCAGCTACATGTCTTCTTGCTCATAAAAATAATCCTTGCACCTAAAAATGTTTCAAAATTTTTTTTGAAAAAGTGTTGTCTTTATTCTGAAACATTTGATTGTCCTTGCAGGGCCAGACATTTGTGGCAAGAATTTTTATCCTTGATCTCAACACAATGAACAACCATCCAGGTGGACGCTCAATAACCCATTTTCATGCTTCATCATCACCCTCTTAGCTCTCCCAGTCTCCCCACCAACTGCCACTCTCCTTCCAGCTGCAGGACCGAGACAGACTTGATGAGATTTCTTCAGACGAGAAAGAAGAAAGGAGCAGATTCTCTGAAAATGGAGTCCTGCTTCGTATCTAAACCCAAGCTGGACAGCTGATAGGTTCTGTGAACTCAGAGTTCCCTTCTCAATCTCTCAGCCTCCACCAGTAACCTCAATCTGGAAAGCCTCCCAACCCTGGCTCAGCATGGCCCTGCGTGTTGTTCTCAAGAAGCTTTTAGTCCTTCCGGGTAGACAGTTGGGACCAGAGAGACAAAGAAACACAAGTGATTGGCTGCACCAAGACTGGCTTGAGAGGGCCCAGGCCCAAGTATGCCCCTCCCTCCTGTGCCAGCCACTTGCTATCTGGAGCCTTACCTGTGCTGCCTCCCGTCGCTCCAGCTCAACATCTGGACTGACCAAACAGCAGGTCTGCAGGGAAGCCCATCCCAGCTTAGTACCCTGCCCATTGGTTCCCTCCAACAGTTAGAGAGCAGGCGGAGCTTCCAGCCACAAGTCAAGGAGGGACTCAGAGAGAAGAGACAGAGTCACAGTTCTCCCCCAAGGACCCTTTGATGTCTGCCCCCCAAAACCTACATGGGGCCCCCAGTGTCTGAAAGATTTATTTGCCTTGGGAAAATGCATTTATTAAATCACAGCCCTTTTGTTTTTCCATTTTCTTGATAATCAAAGCCGTAGATTGGAAAACACAGAGGCTGCAATCAGGCTGAGCGACCTCTGGATTGACATCAAGTCCACCTAAAGCGGAAGCGTGTGCCGCCTGTGATGTGGTGCGTGGCCTGTGACGTGGGCCACGTTTGCCTTCACACGCTGTTTCCCAGGCCCCCGCCTCTCCCTCTGTTGCCTCCTGGGTCCCGGACCCCAAGGACTCCTCGGAGCATCGAAGACCCAGGCCCCAGAGCCAGAGAATCGAGAAAGCTGCTGAGGGGAGGGGTGGGGCTGACCCTGGAGGTGGCGCCCTCAAGGTCCCATGTGCAGCCCCCACATTTCATGCTCCCTGCGGTCTACAGGCTTCCTTCGCCCCCCTGGCGGAGCCCTGGGGAGGGCAGGGCTGGCTCTGCAGTCAGGCTTCGTGTGCACACCCAGCTCGGCCGCCTTGCTCAGCCTCTCCAAGCGCCCTTCCAAGAGCAGCTCTGAGCAAGTTTCTAAGAAACAATGAAATGTGCCTGGTATATAGCAGGTGCTCGGATGGAAGCTTCCCTCCCCCACCCCCAGTTACACTCCCGTCTCGCCAACTCTCGCCTCCCCTTGGGCGCAGCATTTATCTTGTGCCCTGAAGCTGAGTTAGAGCTGGGAAGGGGCTATTAGGAAGGCCTCTCCAGTCCCCTGTGATTCCACTGCCCGAGGCGTGACTCCAGGCCCTCACTCGGGACACACTCCTGCCAAGTGGGCTGCCCTTCCTCCTCGCAGATGGGCAGATGGCGTGGAGCCCAGTTTTAGAGACATTTTGCTCTGATGCACTTCTGAGGGCTGAGACAAGTAACTTGGATGCCTTTAAACCCCAAACAAGGTCAGCCATCAAATCACATCTCCCTGCTCAGCCAGGCCTCCACTCGCGCCAACCCCTGTACAGAATGTACAGATTGTGCTGACGGCTCTCTGTGCACCCCCAGACTCCTTCCCCTTCATCAGAGGCACCCACTCTCAGGAACAGGGTCTCAATTTATTTTGTAGATGCTTACATACCTAACAAACCCATATACAGTGGAGAAGTATGGGTTTGTGGGCATTTTCCACTAACTTTGCGTTTTTGAGCTGCGTTGATCTGTTTTGCGAGTGGTTTTCCTGAGCTCATGCCTCCCACCTCAAGCAGGTCCTGCTCTCAAGTTAAAATTGGGAAATATGCCTCGTTTTTTATTTCTTTAAGTGACTCCATCAGCAAACGAATCCTGAGCTCACTGCCTCCCACCCCCGCTCCCCAAAAAGAACCAGTCTGCTGGCTATGAGGTTGCGTGTCCAGCCAAGGAGCCCTTTTCCTTCCACACATAAAGGCTTTCGGTGCCAGCTGATATTTAAATGACCGTTTCCTGATCTGGGATGTGGAGACAGTCCTGGCAGCCTGGAGAGTCCCCAGCACCTAATCCAGGCAAGGAGCAGAGGGGCCTGGGAGCCCGAGCCAGGCAGGAGATGGCTGCTCCACCTCCTTCTGTCTCCCCAGCTGCAAGGGGGAAGCTGCTGCCACGTTTAAACTCATCTTTAATCTGTGCTCATCAAAAACCTCAGTGGGAGCATCTGTCAGACAGGCAGCATGGTCCCCACACCATCCGCCTCCTGACCCTTAACCTGGAGCCCTTCTAGAAGGATTCCATTGTACATGCCCCACCAAGCCAGCAGGTTGGGGGTTGCTGCTGTTGGTGGGAGCCCTCAGCACCTGC
Source organism: Cabassous unicinctus (assembly GCA_029593785.1). Classification (NCBI taxonomy): domain Eukaryota; kingdom Metazoa; phylum Chordata; class Mammalia; order Cingulata; family Chlamyphoridae; genus Cabassous; species Cabassous unicinctus. The sequence continues at coordinate 18,197 of JAQZBX010027479.1, read as the reverse complement.
CTTATGTGACAGAGGCTCCCACGCTGTAGGGGAGAGGAGTGGGGCTAGTGCCAGACCCCTGCCCACGATCACGCTCTTTCATCACTTGGGCAGTTTTGCTGAGTCGTGAGTCAAACCTGCCCTCAGGTTGGCTTCATGCTTCATGGAATATAAAAATGACAAGGCACCCAAGGCCATGAGTTCCCAAGGGTCTCGGAAGAGCTAGGCAACTTTGGGCGTATCAGGTGTTTGGGATGGTCAAGAACCACCACCACAGAGGGACTCCACCCCACCCTTCCTCATTCTGAAGCAGCTAAGGTGCCGGTGAAGGCTCGGGCAGTGCTGCTGCTGCTTCTCCTTCTTCTTCTCCTTCCTCCTCCTCCTTCTCCTCCTCCTCCTCTCTTTCTTTTTCTTTTCCTTCTCCTTCTCCTTCTTTTCACTCCCTCTCTCCCCTCCCTTCCTCTCTCTCTCTGATGGTGGGAAATCTTTGGCTTCCAAACCATCCAGGATAGATCATAAAGGAAATATCCATGTAAGAACTGAGCCATAGACAGTCTTGTTGCTTGGCCCCTGAGGCAAAAGACTGCCCTGAGCTGGGAGTTTAATTATCTGGGGCTTGCCTCCTTTTGTGACCAATCTCCTTGCCTTTTAGACCCAGGATTCATTTGCTGGCTGCCCACCAGCACTCGCCCCGTTCCCTTCTTCCTCTGGGTTGCCCTAAGCATCTCCATCCCAGTGTCAGCCTGATTGGTCCAAGTGTCAGCCCATCGTCTCAGGCACTGTGATTGGCTGAGGCATCCAGACCTAAGCCAATCAATCACCCTGGGCCCTAGCTTTGGTCCTCCAACGGCTTGGTGGTGGGTATGTGACCCAGTTCTAGATGGTGAGTGTGAAAATGGTTCCTTGCTCTTAAGACAGAGCCAAGGAAAGCAATGCCTTCCCTTTCTCTGGATATCTGGGCAGAGCCCGGGACTGCTGCCACCATTTTGCCACCATGAAGAAAACCAGCCTGAGGTTGAAGTTGGCACATTCAAGGTAAGAGAGAGATGGGGCCAGAGCCCCTCAGTTAAGCCAATTCTGAAACCAACCTCAATGCTGGACATCTACACATGTGAGAACAAGTGTCCTTGTGGTTTGACATCTTTAATGGAGGTGATTTTCTTTGGATTGAAGTGAGCAAAAGCTGGAGGCTCTGGGAGAAAGGTTCCTGGAGAGTCCTTGGGGCAGAAACCCCTCCGCAAAGTCCTCTTTGGCAAACACACCCTTCTGGGGACTAGTCATCATGCTTGAGGATCAATAGCCAGAATCAATAACTGATGCTGGCCTCTCCCATCAGACAAAAAGCAGGACCCGAATGAGTGGGCAGGGCAGAGCCATTTGCCTAATTAGCACGGTGTATGGAAGGTACTGCCAGCTTTGGCTGTGCTTGCCCTAGGATCTCTTTCCACGATCTCGTTGTTGGCCCTTGTAGGGACCCTAAGCAGAAGATGAGGACAGCAAAGCCCCTTGGACTCCACCCCGGAGGGAGCGAATGGCCAGGAGGGAGCCCAGGTTCGCCACTGTTGAGGGTGAGTGTCTCGCGTGTTCCAATCCTAGCATTGCCACTTGTTAGCTGTTAAATCTTGGGCAAATTACTGAACACCTCTGTGACTCAATTTCCTCATCTGTAGAATGGGAGAAGCACCACCTCATAGGATTGTTGGGATGAAATAAATTCATTATTCATCAGGTACTTAGAACAATGCTAGAAACTTGGTAAGTCTGTAATCAAAACGAGCTGTTATTATTAACATTGTTTTCATTGTTACTTGTAGGGATGGAGAATCGGTCAAGTTAGTTCCCATGCTTTGACTTTTTTTGTGTGGCATTCATTTTCTTCTTCCCAGGGGAAAGGGGTCCGAAGGCCCTGAGCAGTGGTCATCTGGCCCTGCTTCCCAGCAGCATGCAGGGGTGTGAGACCCCAGGACTCCTAGACTTGTCAAGATTCCTGTGCCCAGGCATGACCTGGGAGCTTCAGAGAGCATGACCAATGGGGAGGGCAGGCAGGGTGCAGGGGGACAGGGAGGCAGTGCCAAGGTGGAAGCCCCAAGGACAACGGAGGTCAAATTCCCTCCAGCCCAGTATCGTAAGGCCTCGAGCTCTAGGGAAACTGACCAATAGAAACTCAAGAAATGCAGAATTTCCTTCCAGTCCTGAGTTCAAGGCCAGCACGTGTGTAAGAATCACCCATCCATAGTCATGGGGAGTGGGGGAGGAGTTTCAGGCTACTGTAATCATGCTTGGTCCACGCTCTGAATTCCCTTGTGAGGTACCTCCCCTGGAGTCTCATTTCATTCTACTGCAAAGAAGGCAAAGCCACAGAGACATGGCAGAGAGGCTGGGCGTGGGGGCTGCATGAGTCTCAGGAAGGCACCCAGGGACTTCAAGTTCAGACAGCTCATGTCTCAGCCACTGAATCATTGGACTCAGGCTGCTCTGCTCCCTCACACTGCCCTGCATGGAGCCCACCAAGAGTCCATTTCCGGGGAAGGGGCCCCAGGGCATCCTGACTATCCCTCTCCTCCTCACCTCCCCCTCCCCGGGCCCCTCGGCCCTCTCAGCTGTGGCTTCTGGTCCAGGCCTGCGGATGGGGCTGTGACTGCAGACCAGGTCCAGCCGCCATGCAAGCTCGGTCTCCCAGAAAGTCAGCTCCACTCAGGACCCTGGTGGATCTTCAGCACTCTGCTGGCTCTGGACCCCAGGGGCCACGTGGTGATGGCGTCCCCCGCTCTGCTCCAGCCTGTGAAAATGCTGGGGGGTCTGTGTACCTGCAATCTAACGTCAGGACTAGCTTTATAATTCTGAGCCCTGAGGTCCCTTTGCTGCCCTTCCTTCTGTCCAACAGAGCCAGGGCAGGCAGCATCCTTTCTCGCCTTCCCTGTCTCCCTGCCCCTTGTCAGGTCATCTTGTAGCACCCACCCTTTTTGACTCGGCATCAGCAGTGGGACTTGCTTTGGCCAACCAGATGTTAGCCAAGCGGATGCCAGTCGAAGCTTGAAAAGTGCTGGCAAAATGGGGCTTGTTCACTCTGCTTCTCTGCACACGCCTAGGCTGGCCTGCTGGAGACTTGTGGGACAGAGCTAAATGTCCCCAGTTGCCTTGGCCGAAGGCAGCAGCCAGCAACCTCCAGACACATGAGTGAGCCCAGCCCGCACTAGTAAATCCACCCAGGCCAGCCCAGCCCAAAGCACCAGTCTGCAGACGAGGGGGCTAAAGAAAAGTTTATTGCTTAAGAGCAGCGAGTTTTGGGGTGATCTGTTGCACAGCATGATTGTGGCAATAATTACCAATAGAGCAGTCGGAGAGGGATGCTTGTCGGTGCCTGTGAGCTGTCAACACTTGTCAGAGAGGGGCCGGTCGTAGGCCAGTGAAGAGGGCGAGAAAGTGGGTGGTCCGTAAAGTAAGGGTCTCCAGGCATCCCCAGGGCTGATCATCACGTGAGTCACTCCTGAGGCACGCAGGTGGTGGCAGAAAAGCAGAAGGCAAAGCCATGCCTCCAAGCGGCTCTCCTGAGCTCCTGTGACAGGCCCTGCTCAGCCATAGGGCCCCCGGGGGTGACTCAGATACGTGCCCTCCTGCTTGAGCTCGCCTCCCAAAGGTACTGCGCAGGCCGCGTGAGTCACAGGAAGAGCGTCTGCCCCCCAGAAATGGAGGGCGCATTGCCTTGCAGCTCTTCACCGTGAGATCTGTGGCTGCAGGGAAGGAGAAGACTGCCCTGCCCAGAACACGGAGGTCTGCATCTCAGAGCAGACTTCCTCGCGGCTTTAGGTTATTTTGCAAATCCATTAGAGAGAGAGAGAGAGAGAAAAAAAAAAATTCCTACATCCCTTTAGTGCCTGCTTGCACCCCTCCCTGGCTGAAGTCCAAAGGCATCCTGTTAGATGGTTGAGAGGGAAAGTGTGCCGCTGAGCTCCATCTTGGGTACCCTGAGAGGGGACACCTTGCAAGATGCTTCCTAACCCACATGGCCCACCTTAGAGCGGATGAGGTGGTGTGCTGGGCACCAGGACTCGCCTCTCCCAGGGGCTGCAAGAGCTGCCGGCAGCGCCCTCAGCTGTCAGCCTCTTTGCGCATTAAAAGCACTTCACTCCAGGGCACGCCCCTTCCCGTGGCTGAGCAGCTCTGGGTATAAACCTCCGTCCCCTTACCCCAACTGGGGACAACCTGAAGGACTCTCCTAGCGTCAGAGCTCCCGGAGACCTTCGTGAAGGGCATACCCCAGCCCAGCCCTCCTCTGCCTGATCCAGCTTCAGTCCCTTCCCTTCCACCCCGCTGGACCCTGGGAACCTGCTAAGCAGCTTCCAGCCGGTGAACCTCCAGCTCGGAGACCGCTTCCTCCGGCACCCCACCTGGCCATAGGTGTGCAGGGAGAGAAGCTTCACTTCTCCAAACCACCCTCGGGCCCCACTGCATTTGGGAGAAGCCGGGTGGGTCTAACATGATTCTGAGGGAGGTCACAGATACTAGTTGAGAGTCTCTGGCTGGGTGCTTGTCAGAAAGCATCATTCTGGGCGTGGGGTGCTGGGGCCAAAGTGGCCCTGAAGGTGAAGGGCTCAGGGGCCCACAGCACCTGCCTGCAGGCAGGACCCCCAGCCTGACTGAGCCACGACAGCACGGACTCCACAGAATCCCAGGCTCCGGACCAGCCCTGCCATCCCTCAGCTCTCCCCGACCCAGGGATGGGACATTTATCCTTGCTTCCAGTTATAGAGAGCAATAATCTATATACTCTACACAGAGTTCATAAAATATATGATATATTTTCTATTTCTATGATCCATATATATATATGTTATATAATTATATAAATAATAGACATAATCTCTGCCCACCTGAAGGAAGTATGTGCCAGTTGCCGTGGCACTATAGTAGAACATCAGGCTGGAATGGAGGGTAAGAAAGGGATCCTGGGGAAATTCTCTAAGGTTCCCTGATGGCTTGCCAGTGGCTGGAGAGGCACCGATTCAGTTGATGAGCTACAGAAACCTTAGGATGTAGCAGAGGAGACAAGATTTAAACACACCCATTGTCATTCCATCCTTGCATGCCTGGTGGGTACCAGGTGCCAGGCTGGGCTCTGGAGGGGGCGCCAGGCAGGCCTGTTCCATGAACTCGTGGTGTCTCTGAGACATATACATGCCGCTGCTATGCGAGGTGGTAGCAGACGGTATCTTAGCAACTACACACTGCTCAGTGGAAGAGAAGCACAAAAACTGTAGGTGTCCAAGTGAAGGCAAGATGCCACCCAGCTGGGGGGCTCGGGGAAAGCTGCACATATGGGAGCAATGACATAAGAATAGGTCCATAAAAATGCTGGCAGAGTTTTGAAGGGGCAACTGCATAGGCACATGCATGGCCATGCCCTTCTCCAGCATAGACCGCACTTGCCTGTTGTGTGAGGGCAGGGTCCAGAAGGGCCATGTCTTCATCCTCTCATCACTGTCATTTCATCACCCAGCATGGGTGGAACTTAGTGAGAGCTTATTGTATGTGTTTTGGAGGAATGAATGGACAAGCTAGAGCTGCAGAAATGTATTAGCTGGCTACTGCTGCATAACAAATTTCACCAAAATGTAGCAGCTTAAATAACAAACACTCATGATCTCTCAATTTCTGTGGGACAGGAATCTGGGCATAGCTTAGATCAGGGTCTCACAAGGCTGCAAAATCAAGATGGTGGCTGGGCTCTCAAGGCTCGTCTCAATCAATGTTCAGCTGGGGCTGGAAACTCCATCTTCAAGCTCTCTCACGTGGGCACTGGCAGTCTTCAAGCCCTCAATGCTTGTCAGCTGGAGACATCAACTGGGTCAATGGGGAAAGCAGCTGGTTTTCCCAAGCGTGAGGGCTCCGAAAGAGAAAGAGCAAGAGAAGGCAAGCAAGATGGAAGCCATTGAGACCTATAACCTTTGCCATATTCTTTTTATTAGAAGCGAGTCACCAGGTCCAGTCCACAGTCTAAACAAAGGCAGGAACATGGGGAGTCCAAGGAACTGGAAAAGCAGAGCACATGCAGGACTCAGTACACAGGGACATTGCAGAGCCTTTCCATCATTCCTTGCCCTCCCTGGGAGAGGCCAGCAGCAGCCCACCCATGCCCACCTCCTCACAGATCTGGGTTCCCACTTCAGGGTGGAAAATCTTTAAGTCCCAATCTCTCCCTTTTGCCCTAGCCCCCTTCCTGCAGTCACTGCCTCCATGCTACCTCCATTTTCCCTTTTTGCCTTTTCATGTACCAAGTGAGCCATTATTTATGGTAAACTCTCTGTTCTCTGTCTCCTCCTGAACCCTGAATGGCACAGCAAGGAAGGGGTCAGTGGCTGGAGAGTTGCCCTGCACCTGGGCTTTACACATGCTCTTACTGTCATCCTCCAGGTCACCCTGGGAGGGAGGTGTGATTGTCCACAGCTAGAAAGTAGAGTCCAAAGGGCTGTGGTACCAGAGCCCAGGCGCCTTCCTCTCCATCCATCACATTACCCTCCAAGGACAATCTTGTTTCTTGGGGGAAGATGGGGACTTGAGACTCCAGGGTCAATTTGCTTCTATGTTTCGGAGCATCTCTTTAAATCTGTGAGGACATGGAGTGGAAATTTTTTAAAGGAAGCAGCCAGGGCTTGAAATTCTGGTCTGGGATAGGGGCAGGGGTAGGAATGTGTTCTGTGTCTTCAGAATCCTGCCAGTAAGGGAGCAACTGGGGTAGCCCAGACCCCTCCATGGAACCTCCCAGACCCTCCTGAAATGACTATCTCTGCACTGCCCTCTTGCTCATCCACCCACAGACACAGAGAAGTTGCCAGACCAATGCAGGAGCCCACAGGGCTGTGGACAGGACGCTGCAAGGACACCCAGATCCCTGGAGAAGGCCGTGGAACATTCTCACAATTAAATCCACCCCTTGCCTTGGAACATATTTACTTGCGTAGTGCAACTTTATTGTGTTTATACACAGTTAAACCTCAGTCTGTGGGTTCACCATGTGAACAAAAAAATGTTGTGAAAGGATTGGCCATTTCTGAGTTTTTCCATAAAGATTGATTTGCTGCTGGCATATGCCAGCAGGCGAGCCTCTGCCCATAGTCACGGAAGGTTTAAGAATAATTCACCAAGGAAGTGGATGTGGCTCAAGCAATTGGGCTCCATCTACCACATGGGAGGTCCCGGGTTCGTTTCCCAGGGCCTCCTGGTGAAAGCAAGCTGGCCCGCGCGGAGAGCTGGCACAACAAAAAGAGACAAAGAGGAGAGACACAACAAACCAGGGAGCCGAGGTGGCTCAAGCAATTGAGCGCCTCTCTCTCACATCGGAAGTCCCAGGATCGGTTCCCGGTGCCTCCTAAAGAGAAGACGAGAAGACAAGCAGACACAGAGAGCACACAGCGAATGCACACAGAGAGCAAGACATTGAGCGCAAAAACAACAAGGGGAGGGGGATAAATAAATAAAATACATCTTTGGGGGAAAAAAAAAGAATAATTTACCAGGGAGAAACGTAAATTGGAGGGAAAAATTCCTCATGGACACTGTTGGGTGACTCACTCAGCTTTCACTAACCCTCCTTCTATCTCAAGAATCTGGACTTTTCATTAGGTTACCCCCGTCTTCTCTCTTAATAAAGGGCCTCAAGAGGAGCCCCAGAGGCCAAGCTCTCTGGACCTTGTCCTGAGCAGATGTAAGCCCGGAATGGCCTTAGCTACTGGCTACACCCCTGAGGTGGGGGCCACCACTCAGGGAACCACAGGGACCAGAGATGAAGCCCACCCTGCCATGCTTCACCTCTGGACCCCAGCCATGCCAGCCAGAGAACTTCAATCTTTCAGCCAGTTTGGGCTGGATGTCCCGTTACCTGCAGCTGAAAGCATTCTGACTACTACAATTTGATCCAACTTCTTTTTTTCCCTTTGAACTGGTAAATGGCTGCCTGGACCCATTTTTCCAGCAGAATCCTTTGGTCGGATTCAACACTGGTGCTCGAGGCCCGTCCCTTCCACCTGAGGCGCTTGGCACAGGGGCACCAACTTGGCTCTCTCTGGCCAGAAGGGACATTTCTTAGTGTGGATTTCCCACAGAGAAGACCCCATGACAAGGACAGGCATGCAGGTGATTTCTCTGCCAGGGGACCCCAGGAAGCACAGTTCAGAAGTGGGGAGGTGAGTCAGGGAGGGAAGACAGCCCATAAGGAGTCATGAACGGGTGGCTCTCCACAGGGTCAACAGGCTCAGCCGAAACAGCCCCACCCCCCATCTCCCTACCGAGGAAGGAAGGGGAGGCCTTTATCCATGGGCTCCCATCCCCATTGGATGAGGGAGGCCCCAGGGGCCCAGGAACTCCCTTTTGGCACTTCCTGGCCATACACTGCAGGGCAGGGAGCAAGTTCTCAAGGCCGCAGAGAGATTCTTCTGCAGACAAGAAAAGAGAGGCCAGTTGGCAGTGTCTCCTGCCATGGCAAGGGAGCCGGGTGGGGAGAGGAGAAATGGAAGCCTCTGCTGCAGGTAGCAACCAGGTGCACGGGAGGACGTGCACTTCCCCCAAATCTGTGCTCTACGCTCCATCGTTTAAGCCTGAGTGTCCTTATCTGTAAAATGGGACTAGCCATGTTCATGCAGCAGGGCCGGTGTGAGGCATAGGACGCAGGAAAGGTCGTTTCTGGCCTACGGCAGGGGGTTCCCTAAGTGTCATTGCTTTCAGTAGATGCCAGGGTGTGCCTGGGTTAGCTCGCTGAATGCGGTGCGTGGCTCTCGTTCTGCTTTCTGTCCTGCCACCCCCTCTTTCTGCACCCACGGGCATCCTGGGGCTCAAGGCAAATTTGACTTTAACTCGCTGAGCTGGCCTGGGACATTGTCCTGCCGTGTCCCAGCCAGGGTAGGGGAGACGCCATGCTGGTGAGCCGCCAGTGTCAGCAGCCACGGCCCGAGCTGATCTGTGGGGTCCCTGCTGGCACCTTTGCCCTCCGTCCCCAGACAGCCACCTGCTTCCAGCCGCAGGAGGCCTGGCTGCCTGACCCTCCCCTCCCCACACCATTTTCCATTTCACTGAGATGGGAAACGGTTCTCAGGGGGAGCCGGGCAGGATTGTTCTGAGGCTCGTCTGTGCTGCAGGGCCAGGCGGCTTGCTTCTGGAGGATCTGGCGGAAACCAGCCCCTCCTCTGCGTCACCCACAGTGGGGGCCTCGGAAGGACAGTGTGGGCAGGGCTGGAGGCCTGTAGCAGCACCCTCCCCGCCTGCAGCCCGGCATGGACCCCAGCCTGGCCTTGTTCTGCCTTAGTCAAGCAAGAGGGGAGGGGGTGCCTTACAGCAGGGAGGAGGCAGCCCCTCCCACCACGGAGCCACAGGTGGGCAGAGGAGGGAAGGGCCCCCAGGCCCCCACCTGCCCACTTCCTGGATCTCCAACACTAGCTCCTCACTCAGTTCTCATTACCTCTGGGTCCCACCTGTGTTCTGAGGAGGGTAGGAGGGCCCAAGGAACTGAGGAATTTAGCTCTAGCGCCAAGTGTGGTTCCCTGACCAACAAATCAAAGCTTTGCCTCTCATCAGCCGCTCCATCCTCGGGGGGCCTGACAAACATCTATTGCTCTGACTGCCTGCTCCTCGGGGTCCTACACCTAAACCCCAACCCAGGCAGTGTGTCTGAGTAGTTGATGCCAAGACACAGCACCTGAACACACCTTTGGGCAGTGGGAGGTTGCGCCAGCCTCCTGTCCCCTCCGATTATCCTCAGGTGGGGAGAAGGGGTCCCTCCTTTGGGCTCCTGGCTGTCCCACCCCTGGGGAGAGACCAAAGAAAGAACCCTTACTCTGAGCCCAAGGAGGGCTGCCTGTCTTTGCCCTGCTACCCGTCAGCCTTTCCCACCATGCTTGGCAGGTTCTGATCCTGCCTACCTTTCCAACTGGTCACAACCCTGCTTCACAATTACCTGCTTTGATTAAGCACCTACTGTATACCCAAGACAACGGAGCATGTATGAAGGTCAGGTCTTTTATTTATCTCAGTGCCTGATCGAAAGACATCAGAGACACACTTTGAGAAACATTCACTTGAGTTTCAGGACACCCTTGGTGTGCAGAGTCCATTCCGGTTCCCATTTTACAGATGAGAATATGTGAGCTTCCGAGAGGCCATGTAACCGTGGCCGAGGTTAGAATGCGGCTATGTTGGAGCCATCATCTTTTGCACGGTGCTGAGTGGTCTCCACCCCCCCTTTTTTAAGGATGTCCTCGTTTGCCAGGGCTGCTCTGACAAATACCCCCCACTGGTTGGCTTAACAACAGGAATTTATTGGCTCATGGTTTCGGAGGCTGGAAGATCAAAATCAAGGCGTTGGCAAGACTGTGCCTTCTGCCATGGTCTATAGCGTTCTGGTACTGGCTTTCACGTCCTTGGGTTCCGTGACTTGCTTCTCTGCCTCCATCACATGATGATCTATCTCTCTCTCCTCACGTCTGCTTTGCTGGTTTCCGGTGACTTCTGGCTTCTTCCGGTGGCCTTCTCTGTGCCCAAATGCTCTCTTTTCACAGGGCCTCCAGGCCTCCAGATTCAGACCCACCCTGACTCAATTCGGCCTTCACTAATATTAACCCCTTCCAAGGTCCTGTTTACCAATGGGCTCACCCCTCAAGAGCACAGATGAAGAGCGGGGCGTGTCTTTTGGGGGGGACATGACTCAATCTGAAACTGGAGTTTATTGTTGGGTTTTGGAGACAAGAAAGCACAGGCAAGACCCCTCTTGAGCCATCAAAGTCACACATAATTGTTAAAACATATTCACAATGACGAGGGCTCCAGCGGACATTGTGGGGGGTGGGAGGGATGTTGGGGTCTCAAGTGCAGATGAACGTAGAGTACCTGGGGGAGCGAAGGCTGGGAGGTCGGGCTGAGTGTGGGGCAGGTGGAAATGGATGTGCCCGAGGGTGCAAATTGGGCTGGGCTGGGAGTGGAGGTCCAGGTCGGAGCTACTGGATGCCAGGCTAAGGGGTGTGGTCTGAGCTGAGGGGTAACAGCCGGGAAATGGCTTCTGGAGGCATCCAGTCCTGTGTAACCTTGAGAGAAGATGCAGGGGAAGAGTCTCCAATTAGAGCAACTCCCATGGCAATGAGGGCCTGGAATGCATTTTAAAATCTGGAGTCAAACAGATAATTCAGAAGCAGCATGACACGTCTGACTCGTAATAATCATAATCCATCAGTGCAGTATAGGCCTCCATGGACTTCCAACTGTTTTCTCCTATGGTGCCTGTGGTGGAACAGGCTTTTCCTTCCCCAGGTGAGTTTACTTTTCTACCCTCCTGGCCTCCAGCACCCCTGCCCAAGGGCACTGCTAGAGCCACCCGGTGGGCTCAGGACAGGACCCCAGAGACGTCACCCTGCACTACGTGATGACGGTGGCTCCCCAGCCTGGGGTCTTTGCTCCCAGGCCCTCTGTGGTGGGCTGAATTGTGGACCCTAGTTTGGATATGGTCTTGGTCTTGATCCGCCTTCTGGTGGGTGTGGCCCATTGTAAAGAAGAGCTCTTCAAGATGTTACTTGGGTTAAGGTGTGGCCCCACTGAATCAGTTGTTTGTTTGTTTGTTTTTCTTTTTAAAAATTTTTAATTGAAGTTTATTCATACATGAACATACATAAACAATAAGTGCATAGTAAAAGTTGTGAACTTACAAAATAAACATGCACAACATCATATGGGAGTCCCATACATCACCCCTCCAACCAACACCTTGCATTGTTGTGAAACATTCCTTACAAACTATGCAAGAGCATTGTCAAAATGTTGCTACTAACTATAGTCCATATCTTACATTTGGTGTATTTTTCCCCCAACCCAATTATTTTTTTAAATATATTTTTATTACAGAGGTTGTGAACTTACAAAACAATCATGCACATGTGTAGAATTCCCATACAACACCCTTTCACCAACATAACACACCACGGTGGAATATTTGTTACAGATTATGAGATAATATCATCAGACTATTACCACCAACCATGGTCCATAGCGAACATTTGGCACAGTTTTTTCATACCCCCCGCCTTGTCAACACAGTACATCTTTGGCATAGATGCAAGAATATTATAGTATTGCTGTAAACCACAATCCATAGGTCAAAACAATTGTATTTTTCCCATGCTTCTCTACATTCCCATCACCCTGCAATAGTGACATACAACTGCTCTAGCTCACAGAAGAATGCTCTTACTCAGTTTTAATCTGGATTACTGGAGTCCTTTATTGGTAGAGTGAAAGTCAGATGGAGAGAGAAGCCAGGAGAGGCTGCCTTGTGCGTGGCCATGTGACAGAAAAGACAAGGACCATGGGTATCCAGCAGACAGTCCCAGAAGCCACAGTCTTCAGGAAGAAAACATCGTCATCTTGATGCCTCTATTTTGGTCTTCACCTAGCTTCAAAATTGTGAGCCAGTATATTACCATTGTTTAAGCTAGCCCGCTTTATGGTATTTGTTTTAGCAGCTGGAAAACTGAAACACCTCCCTTGCTAGGGTTTTGGTTAGTGGTCAGTTTTGCTTTGTGAATCGATAATAAAACCAAGAATTTCTTTGGCAACCTTCAATCCACCCTCTGCAGCCCCACTCTTGCTGTTCTGTGCCCCTGCCCTCTTTCCTTTTTCGTAATCCTTGGGCTCCTTCCTCTGATCAAACTCTGCTACCTGGGAAGGACCAGAGAGCAGCTGTTTATTCTTTGGGGTGAATGTGGATCTTCTTTAGGGCCGATCTCAGCTCAGTCTTCACTGTTCTCTCAGCTGGCAAATATAGCACCTGGCATATAGTAGGTGCTCAGTAAACTAGAAAAAGAAAAGGAAAATGTTTGCTGACTGGATGTATGACTGTATGGATCAGGAGATGGATGGGTAGATGAATGGATGAGGAGATGGATGGATGGATGGGGAGGTGGATGAATGGATGAAGGGAAGAAGGGAGGAAGAGAGGGAGGAAAGAATAATGGATGAGAAGAGGGATGGATGGATGGATGGATGGATGGATAGATGGACTGACGGATGGATGGATACAAATGTGTAGAGACTCTCCTAGTTGGAAAATCAATGGAAAATGTTCCCTGGGATGGGAGATGGGAGTGGAGAAAGTCCTGTTGGCTGCTTTAGCTCTCTGCCTCCCTGGGTGTTACGCTTTGAGCTCACTGGGCTGTAAGTGATAGGAAAGCAAGCCAGCTAAAGCAAGGAGAGCACTCCCAGGCCCAGGTAGTCTGTGAGGTCTGGGGCAGGGGTGGCTCTGGGTCAGGCAGAGCAGGGTGCAACTATCTCAGTGGGACCTGAGAATGCAAGGGTGCTGAAGAGCAAAGCCTCAGACATCACTTGGCGGGATCCCAAATCCTCAAGATGGGCTGCAATCAGTGCCTCCCTTCACCTGCTGGGGCCCCACTTTTGTCCTCTGATCATCTGATTGATGAGGGGCTGGACTGAAACAAGATGGTTTCCAGGGCTCTTTGCCCCTCCACTGACTGGCTGACTCTATGCTCCCCATTTACGGGAGAAACCAGTGCAGAGAAGCACAGCCCCTCCTCGGTGGCAAGTACTTTTCCCTTGGGTCTTGTGGGCTGGAATGAAGAAGGTTCTCAGACCCTGGGCTCCCCTGAGGGCCACAAACCAGCCCCAAAAGAAAGCTGCCAGGACAATTATAAATTTATACATGTAATTTTTTTCTTAAGAAAATGAAAGTGTATTAATCCCTGGAGATCTGAGTCTACTCTCCGAAGCTCAAAGGTGAACATCTGAAACACGAAGCTCACAGCGGTGGTGGCCTGGCCCTTAGCAATGACAAACACATCAGAATGTGGCTGTTGTGTGGCCTTTGTGGTGGCAGGAGGGGCTTTCTAACTGAGAATGCTCAGGAACCTGAGAACTGGGGCAGCCCAGTGGTGGTCATGAGTGCCAGGACACCCAGTGGGACTGCCTTCCCGGCAAGTGTTTGGACAGGGCCATGTGACTAGTTCTGGCCAATGCGTGGAAGTGATGGGTGTTACTACCAGGCAGCAGCATTCAAATGGCAATGTGAGACCTTCTGAAGGTCTCCTTTCCCTGAAATGGACACTGGCAAAATTCAAGATGGCATCTTCTCTATCAATCTGGGTCCCTGACAGACAACAATGAACAGTCCTGCTACCAACCCATGAGGGACATGTAGCATGAGCAAGAAATCTTAGTTGTTCTTTACCACCAAGATTTGGGGGCTTTTTGTTACTGTGGCATAACCTAGCTTGTCCTGACAAGTACAAAACCCATATACTCTGGGTAACCTTGGAGAAAACCACTTACTTTTTCTTCCAGCCACGGTCAGGACATACGGCTTTCAGGTTCTTGGTGGGTCTGGTTTCTTGGCCAGTCCTTTCAGCAACAGTGTGGATGGCCCAGATTGTTTCAACACTTCCATCTGAACCCCACCCCAGGCTCACTTGGGAAGCCCCAAGCAATCTCTCTGTGGTACAGCTCCAGCTATGATAGCTTCTTCAGCTGGGCTGAGGAATTGCGGTGAACCAGTGGCCTCAAGGGAAAAGGCCTCCCTTGGAAGCATGGGCCCCAGTTGGCAGCGAAAGCTGTTTTCACACTTCTTTTACTTCTTGCTGATTGCTGCTGGTGTCCTCTGGATGCGAAACAGCCGAGAGAAATCCCAGTGCCCAGAAACACAGTGTCAAGCAGGGAGCTGTGAGGCCCCTTTGGCCCCCTCACGTGTTCCCACACACACGCACACCCACACTCTGCGTGGGCAGCCCTGTGTGCCCTCTGGGCTGAGCAGGCCGCCAAAGGAGAGCCGGCGGCAGGCGCGATGGGGACGTGGTTTTTAACAACCTCCTGTGTATCGATTTCTCTGATGATGTAAAGTTCAGCCCGCTTCTCCGTGGAGAGAGGCTGAAAACCGATGCTGCTTTGTCCGCATCTAATTTCCTGTGGGCTCTCAGCAACATGACTAGCTCCTGGCTGGCTGCATGACCTTGGGCGAGTCACCTCACCCCCCCTGGGCCTCAGTTTCCCCAGCAGGAAACTGATAAAAGGACTACCCCCTCATCCCTGCGACAGCTAAGAATTATTGAAGGCCTACTAAGGGTAGCTTTTTAGCTGCCTACATGAAGGGATGCAGTAACTAAATCCTCACACCACCTCTCTGGGTAGGTACTATTCACATCCATCTCCATTTTGTCAGATGAAGATAATGAGGTACAAAGAGGTTGAGTAATTTAACCAAGGTCACATACTCATAGCATCAGATGACAGAAAGTGCTAGAAGTGAAGGCTTCGATGTGGTGGTTAAGGCCCACCCCCTTTTCTAAGCGGCTCCCCTTTTCCCGATTTTCCATTCTCCATGCCAGTGTCTCCCTGGTCTTTACGGTCACGTCATCTCCTTTTGTCTCTGCATGGTGGCCGGCCTCCTTGCAGGATTCAAGACCTCCCCCTGGGGGTGGCCAGGAGCCACCAAGGGACGGCCATGGCCGGGCAGGCCAGGTGGGTGACGGGGCCCAGGGAGGTGACTCCCCACCCCTACCTGAGCAGGCCCTTCTCCACACCGCCCTGCACCCCACGCAGAAGCCCAGGGCCGGCCTATCCCATACAGCAGCTCCTGGGATGTATTAAGCACCCACTGGGTGCTGTACCCCCTTCTTCCCAGTTGGTGCTGGGAAGATGGAGTGCCACCCTCCAGGGGTCTAGGTCAAGCAGGAGTGACAAATAGGGTGGATCAGCCAGGATTCTACAGAGAAAGACGAGCACAGAGAATATATGTATATCATGAGGTTTATTTTAAGGAATTGGCTCACCCCAATGTGGGGGCTGGCAGGTCCCAGATCCACAGGCAGGCCAGTAGCTGGAGATTCCAAGGCGAATTGATCTTATAGTCTGGGCAAAGTTTCTTCTTTTTCTTAAAGCCTCACTTCTTTGCTCTTAAGCCCTCCAAAGGCTTGGCCCACCCCCCTTAGGGAAGTTCATCTCCTTTACTTAAAGTCAACTGGTTGTAGATGCCCATCCCATCTACCAAATGCCTCTATGGCAACAGCTAGGCCAGTCTTTGACCAAACAGCTGCACCCCAAAACCTCACATAACATCAACCATCACCCAGGGGGAGAGGTCAGGCCCTCGGAAAGTAGGGAGGGAGGGGGGCTGTGAACTGCGGGTATGGGGAGGAGGGGGAGTCATGGGAGGCCCTGGGCTTGTCCTCAGGACCCATCTAGGCAGATGGTGCCCTGCCTGGAGCAGTGCGTGTGGAAGTACGGGGAGGATTCCCAGCTCTTGGAGGTCCTTCCCTCTCTTTGGGGGCAAGAGAGAAGGACTCCTTCCCTCTTGCCCCTAGAGACACAATATTGGCTAACAATGGAACCCAATTAAAATTCTGGCCACATTGGTTTGACCTAGGGTGGACCTCTCACTCCCTGCTCTTGGCATTTGGAGTGGGGGCTGTTCCTGGGAGGAGGCCCAGCAGGGAACCACCTGGCAGAGGGGTGACAGAGCTGGAGGAGTGGGGGGAACCACCAGTCTCTGGCCCAGGCTCTGCCAGCGCCCTGTGGGAAGGAGATGCAGAGCATGGGATGCTGGGGTGGCTGCCCCTCCCCCTCCCCATCCCTGCCCTTCAGACTGGCCACCCCCAGGTCTGACCCCTGGAGCTTTACCTTCCTGCTCAGGCCTGTACTGAGAGCTCACGGTTCCCACCCTCCCTCTGACCCCTCCCAAGTCCTGCTTGAGTTCTGCTGTGTCAGACACCAAGCCAGAATCAGAGGAGCAAGAAATTCACTGGGGAAAACGTCTGTGGAGGACGAGGGAGGA
Source organism: Cabassous unicinctus (assembly GCA_029593785.1). Classification (NCBI taxonomy): domain Eukaryota; kingdom Metazoa; phylum Chordata; class Mammalia; order Cingulata; family Chlamyphoridae; genus Cabassous; species Cabassous unicinctus. The sequence goes on along the minus strand of JAQZBX010027479.1, from coordinate 1,411 downwards.
GGGTGGGCAGGAGTAGCCTCAGACCACATGCAGGTCTGGTGCTTGGGAAAGAAGAGAGGGAAGGGTAGCAGGTTGGGGAGGGGGAGCCTTGTGCTCGGGGCAGCTGTGAGAACGTCTCTGCCAGGTGGCAGGGACAGCCTGGCTCTAGATCCCCAGCCATACCCTGTAGCTGCCTGGGAACAGCCCGGGAAGCACAGTAGGCACGTGAGCAGTGAATCCCGAAGGTGCAGCTGGCGGGTCCGTGGTTGAGCAGGTGCACTCACAAATGGGGAGCTGAGTGGCACCCTACTATGGCCGCCACGCACCCCACCTGGGTTTCGGGATCACCTCAGCCCATCCCCACTCCACCATTCTCCTGGGCCCTCCAAGCCCTCTGTCCCTGGACTGACCAGCAGGTAGCTTCTGCTGTGGGATCTTGGGGCCCACCCCTCTGGGGCCTCGTCCTGTCCCCCAGCTACCCAGAGATGGCTCCCAGCTCTTTGGGCAGTCTCAATTCATAAGAGGTCCTATGTGGGGCAGGAGTGGCCCCTGTGGGTGAGCCTGGGACATGAAAAGGCCACCCACAAAAGAGGGTGGCAAAGACAGCTCACCTTGGCCACGTTCTTGCTTGGCTCGTCCACTGCGGTGGGGAGGGGTCAGGCAGGGCTCACTGGGGCCAGCTCCCCCTTCTCATGGGACCACGGCCGGCTGGGCATGGCCCTCCAGCGTGGAGCCAGCTCTTGGTCACTCAAGCTGTTAAGTGGAGAACAGTGGGAGGAAACCTGGAGGCTGGGCTGGGGTGGGGCCCTCACTCTGCACAGGCCTCAGCTTCCGGGGAAACCGGCCCGGCCCTGTCTGAGAGCTCCCCTCCACCAGGGAGGATGGAAAAACAACACCCAGTGTGGGTGTACGGCCTGCAGCAGGCACCACGCCCTCCCACCCCCTGAGAGCTATTTCTGCAGCTTCCTGGCCTGGTTCCTCGCGCTCCGCCCCCACCTCGTCCCAGGCTTAGACCTGAAGGGAGCAGAGGCCTGAGGAAAATTGAAATGTGGAAAAATTTTAGCGGGTGGGGGGAACTCAATCCAGTCCCTCCCCGCTCGCTTGGCTCCAGGGGATGCAGGCCCCGCTTGGCTCGTTGCAGGGCTCCAGAGGTTTCTTAGGTGGCAGGGGCACCGCAAATGGGGAGGGACGAGGGGGCAGGTATTCCGGGCGACCTTCCCTGGGCTGCTGGCCTCCTCCATCCTCCTGCCTGAGAGCCAGAGCAGACCCAGGGAGGCCTCACTCAGACACAGGGAGGCCTCACTCAGACACAGGGAGGCCTCACTCAGACACAGGGAGGCCTCACTCACTCAGACACAGGGAGGCCTCACTCAGACACAGGGAGGCCTCACTCAGACACAGGGAGGCCTCACTCAGACACAGGGAGGCCTCA